>PVJL010001488.1:138518-260411 GCA_004026885.1 Lyroderma lyra | reverse complement strand
GAGATGCTGGTTACAAAGGTAGATAGATTCCAAAGACTCTAAGTCTGTGAGTCAATACTGGAACCCAAGAATCAGTCTTCAGCTAGGTTCTCAGTCATTCTAATGAAGGTGGAGCTTAGAGTTTTTCTAGAGACCATGGAAAACTCCCACCCAGCCAGTTAAGTGTTCTGTGGGACATAGTTACTAAGTGAAAATGAAATCCTGCCACTATTTCACTAGTAGAGTCCCACTCAGAATCCAAAAAAACTGATTTGCTATTACATGAAATGTTCCTAATGCAAAAGCGAAGTAAAAATCATGTCAACATTGCTGAGTGGATTATGAAGCATTCAGGGAAGAGAAAACAACTATTAAAATTTATTCTCAATCAGCATATTAGTTAGGTTTTGCTAGGGCAAAGAATAAATGCTTTTCATCACATAAGAAGCAGCAGTTTAGAGGAGAGAACTCTCTAGATTTGAAATCAGAAAAGGCTAAATAGAATGCTGAACAAGTTGTGTCTAGTCCTCTTTCTTCAGATCAAAGTTGAAAGATGAAGGAGATGGAGTGATAGAAGCAAAAGCTCTTGAAAAACACTAAAGGGCTGCCAAGTGTAAATTAGTAGTAGTAGTAGTAGTAGTAGTAGTAGTAGTAGTAGTAGTAATAGTAATAGCAATATTTGGGCTGCCCAATGTAAATTATTAGTAGTAGTAGTAGTAGTAATAGCAGTATTCTCCCTGGTCGGTCTGGAATGAGTCAGAGTACACTTGACATGGAACCTAGCCCTTAGTACCCTGCATGGCCTTTTCTGAGTATGGAGAGAATCAAGTTATTGATGGTTTCCTGCTCATAGCTCTCCCTGCAAACTCAATCTTTACTGACTAGTAACTCCCAACAACCCCACCTCCAGATACAGAAATGCCACCCCGCTGGGCGTTCACCACTCTCCTTCCTTGCTCTATCCTCCCTACTTTCCTAGAAGGATGCAATGTAATCCTTGTACCCTATTAAAATCATAACTGCAATTATTCAAGCATTAATTTTTTCTATTGACATATTCAGAGGTGATTTCCCATATGTTTCAGGATTAGGGTTGTAGTTTAATCCTTTAAATGTTAAAGGGGAAGTTTTCATTTGAAATAAGAACAGTCAGTTGATAAAAACAACACAGGAGACTTAAATTTAGGTGCCACTGAATGTAAGAAAAAACACTACAATGATGTATAAGAATATTCAAATATAAAGAAACGACTCAATAATGGCTCCCTATTGCTTACTACATTGCTTCCAAACTTTCTTGCTTGGCTTTAGTGTCTTAATGCTAATAACAAAAGATAACACTCTCCAGATCTTATTTCTCACCATGCCCTGATCCCAACAGTGCTCTCTTCTTCAGTCCAGTCTCTCCCTTTGCTGTCCTTATCCTGTGCCTTCCTCATTCTTATCTCAATCGCTCTTTTTGCTATCAGTTTTGCCCTCTCACGTGAAGTGCCCTCCACCTCATTCATGTTTAAGTAACTTATCCTCAAACACCCAGATTAAATTCCATTTCTTTCATGCAACTGAGTTTGTATTCAGTTTCAATATTGTGAAGATACAATATTATCTTCAATAATTCCTTACTTGTTTTTAATATCACGAATTTCTTCATGACTGTCTGGTTTTATACCAACTAAAAACAATAATGCAAGTTACTTAAAGATCATACGTGATTTTTGTTTACATTCTTCCATACCTATCTCACATATTTTTGAAAACTGGTCTCCTTCTGTAAGTGATCCTGGTCCATTTCACTGTGTCCTAGTAACTAAAATATAGTTACAGTTGATTTATCTTTATTCCTAAATTTAATAAAAAGAAATATCAGTGAATTATTATCGGAAAGGAAATTGAAGGGTAATATTTGTTTTATTAAAAATAGAAAAGTAGTCCTTATTTTTCAATTATTAGGGAATGTCTTACTGGTGATGAAAGACATGAAATTCATAAAACATTAAATTTTTGGAACTCTCTATGCATAATGATAAATTTCAATAAGGGGTTTGGCAATTATACATTATAAATCACATACGCACTTTATAAAATGCTTTAAATGGCCTATTTCTAAAGAAAATATTTGATGACTATTCTAAAACAGATATAAGTAAATATAGTTGGTCATATGAAAATTCAGCTACTGGCTTCCAGCCCACCTGTTGTGAAATCACTCTTCTTGCTACCCCCTCCCTGGCCATAGTCCCACTCTGTTCCCCAATTTATGTGGATGAAGAGAGGAGAGGGTATCATTTTTGAGCAGGAAATATCTCTGCAGTGAAGTAGAAAATGCAATTTTTCTTCTTCAGTTCAAAAGGAGCAGTTCTTAATTATTGAGGAATTCTTGAAATCAATTCTGTACATTTTTAAAAGCTGGAGACACTTCGTATTTTCACTTAGCTCAAGCATCTTAGAAGGGAGTTCCCTGGTGGTGTAGTGGCTTAAGGCTTCGTTGCTGGTGCTGTCAGTGCTGCAACCTGGGTTCGATTCCCAGCCAGGGAGCTACCCACATATATATATATAAAAATAAAAAAAAAATAAAATAAATAAAAAGTACTAAGTAACCAGAGCTCACCCTACACATCATCCTATATAATTGTGGTACAAGCACACTTAGGCTGACCAAACAGAGAAATAATCACTCTTTAATAAAACTGCCCGCCTCTCTAGCAAGCACCCAACATTGAGAGAATCATTAAGGAGCACCATCTATGAGCTCTGGCTACTCAACAGAGCTTGTTCTCCACAGGGCTTGTCATGGTTGTCCTTTCATCCACAAACTCAGGTTCTAATCACATACTCCTTAAAAAGGGGAATGACAGGTAAATTGCAGGCTTATATTTTTATCTCTTGTGTTTTCATGTATGCTAATGTTTCAAAATATAAACCTGAAATCAGCAATGACCTTTTGTGTTTAGCTTGATATTTTTTCTATTATATCTTCCTGTCAATCTACAAGTTTAAATGCTATCTATTCTACTTGCCATCTTACACAAAAATAACTCCAATTATAAACGTGTGCATGCAGTAAGAATCTTCTGCCCTTTTCATAGTCTGTTCTCATAGTCTGTCTGTCTTAAAGCAAAACATCTGGAGGTTCACGTTGGATAATGGCCTTCTTATGTTTGTATTTGCCATTGAGTATTGAGTAAACTAGAGCTGTATGTGTACACTACTAAAGGAAAAAAACTTTAAGTGTATTTTTTCTGAAAATCTTTCCATTAATAAAAAATAACGTAGTTATTATCTTTAGTTTAAAAAAAAAAAAGAGAGAGAGAGAGAGACATAGAAAACCACTTATGGGTACCCTGGTGGTGTAGTGGCTAGTTTTTGGCATTCTCACCATCGCAGCCTGGGTTCACTTCCTGGTCAGGGAACCAACCAAAAAACAAAAAACCACTTATGCTTATTATATAGTTTTAGTAGCAATTGCCCAAACTATAGAAAATGTTCAAACATGAATTTTCATAGTCTGTAAAATATAAAAGTCTACAGTTCGTTGCTATTAAATTAATGTATGATGGAATTAGCCCAAAAACTTAGAAATGTGAAATAGACCATGTTCTTCAAATAAGTATTGGCTTTAACTTAATAATCTCAAAATATTCTATACCATTCTATTAAAAAAAACTGAAAAAGGATAAAAATACACCACAGACATAGATGTTAAGTGTCTAAGTGTTTTTCCATAGTGTTTGTGGATGCCTGGGCTATAAATAAGTCACTTATTTGACCGTGTAACCTACCATGACGTCACTTCTGGTTCTTCACCTCCCTTCCCTCAAAGTATTTTACATTCTGCCTTTTAAAACTCCATTTAGAACAAAGACAATTCCTTTGATTTTTCCTGAATGAAAACCATAATCAGTAAAAACGAGTTACTGAAATACTGTTACTAAATATTATTCAAGTGCGAATGGGAAAAAACAATGGGAGTTTATTCATCCCTGCATTGTTTTATTCTGACTTCCAATCTTTTAAGTACAGTTTTTAGTGTAATCATGTTGAATTATGTACTCGATTCTAAGAAACCGTTTCTTTCAACTTGTCCCTTTCAAAATAAATCTTGATAAAGACTAAGTGAAAGAAGCGCTGGCCTTTAAAGAGAACCAGAGGAAACAGTTACAGTGTCAGTTTAACAAAATGCTTGCACCAACACCATAAACAATGACATATCACTGTTAATTGTTTGCACCTATTCCCAAATACTCCTGAACGGGTAACTAACCACCTGGAGCGATGTGAATTTGGTTTTATTTGTCTCTCCTGCTCTCTCCCTGTCCTCGTCCTCCTTTCGATTTTCGCACCGGTTCAGTGCACGCGGCTGTGACTTCCTGCAGCTTTGGAGTGCTGCCGCCACTTAGCTGCTGAGGCGTTCAGTGGCTCCTGGAGCCAAACGTCCGGCCGAGTCCGCGGACCCAGAGCCCGCGGCGTTCCCGCTGGGGTTGGCCGGTTCGAAGACGGCGCGGTGGGGCTCGGGGCATGCGCACTGGCAGGGCCTCCCAGGCTGCTTGAGTGCGCGGATGTCGGCGCTTCGCATCAGCGACGGGGTTCATGCAGAATTCGCGTCTTTATGGTACTGGGGAGTGACCCTTTATTTATTTTGTTTCTGCTGGTAGGTTTACCCTCGCCCCACCGTTTGTAGATTTTTGTAACTATTTATTTGATCACTGACTTAGTTATTGGGGACTTAAGCTTCATTTCGCTGTCCTTACCTAAGTCAAACTGACCTTACATATACCATCCTGCAATCAAAATTGGTTTTTTTGGGAGTTCCCTGGTGGTATAGTGACTAAGGCTTTGGCGCTGTCAACGCTGCGGCCTGGGTTCGATTCCCAGCCAGGGAGCTACCCACATAAAAATAAAACAAAATAAAATAATTTTAAAAATTGTTCTTTTATGAATACCTTCATTTTAGATCATTAGGTTTCAAGACTATATGTGGGCTGTTTGGAAAAAAATCAGCCATGGAGTTCCCTGATGGTGTAGCGGCTTAAGGCTTCCGGGCTGGCGCTGTCAGCGCTGCGGCCTGGGTTCGATTCCCAGCCAGGGAGCTACCCACATACTACAAAAAAAACCAAAAAAAAAAAATACTTAAAAAAAAAATCAGCCATAAATGTCTTTATTTTTAATATCGCATGCTGGATACTTTCCGGACAGCCCTCACGTATCTTTGTAAGATAATGTGCATTTAACAAGAGTAGTTATTCTGTAAAAATTATCACTACCCATAGAAAATACAAGCAGGAATGAAATACAAGATAATTATTTTGGGGGAAGCGTTATAATTATAGGTGCTGGATTTACGTGACAGCCTACTGGGAGATTTCCTAGTCTCTAGAGGCAGTGAACAGGTCCTTGTAGTCTGGAAGAAAAATCTAGAAGTACCTGAGAAATGAAGTGTTACCACAAATAAATTTGACTACTTTTCCACTAATAACCAGCCTTCCACTTATTTTTATTTTTAGAAAATCTAGTCGCAAAAATCTTCCCTATGTCAAGAAAATCTTTCAGTGTTGGCTTCAATGTGAACTAACATTCACGCCTGAGGTTTTGCACTACTATTTGCTGCCCTCTGCAGCCTAACTTAAAACTCACAAGTATTAATAACCAGAATTCTAGAAACACCAAGTCCACCCTATATTCTACCAAAACTTACAACAGAGGCCTAACCTGGGGACGAGTTGGGAGGGCCTGTGGAGGAGCTTGCACGCCCTATGTCAGTTGCAAAAATCCTGCAGAAGCAAGTCTGTGGTTACAACAGAGCTCTGATGTTACAACGACCCTTCCTTCCCCTTCCCTCTGTAAAAGTGCCTTTCTTTTTCTCCTTGGTCCTTCTTGGTGTACGTGGCTCACCATTTCTGCACGTGCCAGATAGCAATCATTTCTTTTTCTGGAAAATAAATGTTTTTGGTGAGAGAATACTTAGTCAACTTTTGTTTATGGTCGATGTACATTAGTGAATTTGGAACAAAATGCTCATGAAATCTAGAACTATTTCTCTCTTTGTCACATAGATACCATATGACTGAGAACTACTACTTGTTAATGACTGAGAAATGGAGAGCTCTTTTGAGATGGTTAACATTAAAAAGACAAAAGAAATACGAGTATACTTGAGATATGGAGTTATATGTTGGTTTGGTTTTGATTTTTAAATAACAGCATAGTTCAACATATGGGTCAATATGTGAAACATTACTTGATATATTTTTCCCTGCATTTTCTTTATTAGTTGATGCTCCCTCATTTGAGGAAATTTCTTTGGAGTAAATGCTATGTATTGGCTTTCAAGTTCCGAAGCCTTGATGCAAGTATAACATAGAAGAAACTTAAAAAGGTATGTGTCTCATTCAGTCCTCACAATGAGCAAATTGCCAAGTATGTGGGTGAATAATAGAAAACCTAGAATGTATTTAGAGAACTCTGAAAGTGAAGGATTTCTGAGTCTACCTCCTTTCTGGGACTTTGATCTAACAGTGCCCACAGAATTTTCTATTCCAGAAGAGTGCAGTAACAATCTCTTAAATATAATTGCATAGGATATGGGGAGAGAAATGGTACTGATGCAGGCCCAGTGAGCATCCTGTGGCCTGTGGTGACAGGGAAGTTCTCCCCAAAGATCACAAATAGGATGCAGAAGTTAGCAGGAGGGCAGGCAGCACAGTGAGGTGGGGAGAGAGTGGGGAGGAGAGGGAACCAGCTGCCCTGCCACAGCCCTTAGGAGCACAGGAAGACACCACATCAGATCACATCTTTATGGCACTCACGTCTCAATGTCAATGTCAGCATGGAAAGAGAACCCATGAATGCCATATAAAATAAGTTACACTTCAAATATTACAACATAACATTGAGACAGATCAAACAAGACAAGTAGATGTATTTTCCCAAACCTGGGAAGAAACAATATGGTTGAGGGCAGAGTCTGAATTTGAATAAAATGTGAAATACTCAGAAATCCCTGGGGCAATAGAGTTTATTGGAAATAGGTTTAATCTTTCAGATAGAATAGGGTCTTAAGACAGAGATATCATTCAGGTATAAGAACAACGAAGTTACATTTTTCACACCAGCATTTGTGATTGGGAGAAAACAGTGGAAGATTCAAAAGAAGTTTTTGAAGAAATCTCACCAGTGTTAGGACTTGGCATTGTGCATTTCTTCATTAGCATCTTACTGTCTATGTCTGTTCATGCTTGGTGTTCAGAATTTCTCCTCTTCTGTTCTACCTCTGGCTCCTCTTTTAGTTTGGATACCTTTTTCCAACTGTAAAGAAAGCAGCAGTTGGATAGGTATTGTATTAGCTTCATCATTTGTCTTCAGTATCTAGCATGGCTCTGGTTTATGGTACATGCTCCATAAATACACATTAAAATGAAATATTATTTTTTAAAACACTAGAGTATTAAAGCTCAGAAGAGAAATCTGTCTTTTGTGAGAAATGCAGAATTATGGCACTATATTATTTTTATATTTTCCTTCTCATTAATGCACTGTAAAGAATCTTTGTGGATATACTGAACCTGGCAGGTGGCAGTTGCTGGAACCCAGCTTGGAACTTAAAAGGTCCCCACCACTTGTCAACACAAAGGACTGGCAGATGTTGTCCTTTTCTTAGAGTTGTATATGAAATGTGACAGTTTAAACGCTCCCTTTCCGATGCTCTCCTCCTCAATCTCTCCGGGGTAGCATCCCTAGGAGTGGGACAGGGACTAGAGAGGTATTCATTAAACAAAAGAATAAGAAGACAAGCTCCAAATTAACTTAAGATAACAGCTTCGTATTTCAAACAAACATTGTTGTTTGCTGCCCCTTGCTGGTGAGATAATAAAAGTGCTAAGTCACATTTTAAAAGTGTAGTTCTTGGCACTGAAATCCGATTTCACAGGAAATGGCTCCTTTATCACAAGGAGGATATAAATTATATAAATGAATTGTCCCAAATACTAAACATCATATAGGAAGAGTCATTTAATTGAAGGTAGTTGTTTTCTGGCCTTCCATTGGGATACTTGTAGAGAAAAGCAAAGTAGGAAAAATAATAAAACAAACCCCATATTTATAAGGTGCTCTCTCTTGTTTGAAAAGTTGAAAGTTATCATTGGCAACAAATACTGTCACTTGATTTCCCTGATGTGACAAGCTTATTTCATTCTTTTTTTTGAGAAAATATCTGCCAAATGCCCACAGATGAATAACCATGGTCTGTCTTCCCATCACTCTTTCAAGTAAAAAAATTGCATTCCATGGAAAACAGCAGCTAATTCAGGTTTCAGTTAAACTGGAGCCCAAGTGCTTCTCAAGACAACCATCATCATACTTCATAATTCAGCCAAAGTGCTTCCCGCGTCCTTCTCACATCATCACGCACAACAGCTCAAAGAGTGCACTTGAACTTCTGAGAAAATGCGTTAGCAGGTGCTTCAGCAGAAACCACAGAGCTCTGAGGTCTTCCAGAGCTGTGGGTATTGGGCCTCTGAAGGCAGAACCAGCAGTTCGGCCTTGGCCTCTGTTAATGGTCAATGAGCCCAGGGATTCCGGTTATTAGAGTAATTGGTCTTCTACCTCTAGTGCCAGGTTGGTTGCCCACGAGGGACTTTAAATGGCACATGAAATGGTAATGACTTTACCAAGAAGTGATTCAGAAGTGTAAGTGAACAGCCTGTTATGTCATCAGTAACCAGCGTAAGTCCTAGGGTGGGCTGAGAGAGGCAGCCGGAGGCACTGTGCAGAAGGAGCCTGATTCTTGGTAGACACATAGGCAAGATGATGGATAAGCAAATGATGCTGAAATTCTAGCTTCAAAGGCAAGGCAAAGTTGAAAAAGGAGGGTGGACAATGAAGTCACAAGGATAGGAGAGAACAGGCAGAAGGAGGAAGCAGTTGAAGAATCAATGTGTGCAAACGCCAAAGAGATAAAAGCTTCCAACCGCAGAGAGTTCCTGTGGTTCCCTCTACGTGGCACCTGGTTTGTGACCCGGGACTTAAAGGCAGCTCCCTAAAGGGACTGTGAAGGGACCAATGAAGATGGCTAGGCAGGAGACTAACTATCTCAAGCCCAAAGAAACAGGAGCAGGAAAAGAGGCCCCAGGAAAGGAGCTAAGCGTCAGATGGTAATTCCAAGCCACGACTTGGCAAATCCTGTACTGCAGATAGGCACAGGGCCCTGCCCTGGGGCAGGAAGACGGATGCCAGGGTCTCTCTCCTCCTTTTACAGGAAGCTACTAGAAAGAATACCGCTCTCTCCTCTTACTCATTTTCAGCCAATGCCGTCAAACTTCAGCTCCTTCCCTCCACTTCCCAACTGAGAAATCCTATACACTGACGTATTTTAATTCTCACTCTGCTCCTTCATTTCCATCAAGCCTCTTCTCAAAAGACTCCTGCTGAGAGAGCTTCCTGATCCCGCAAATGAAACAGTGCTCTTTATTCCACTATCACTCGCCCTGATGTTATCCTCTTTCTGCTTTTACAGTAGATTCTCAGTTAACCAGCACCCATGGGGATTGGTAGAGGCCGGAAAAATCTATGTAGACTCTCCGTTATCCAGAACTCAAGCAACCGGTACTCTCAATTGCCGGTTGCTTGTGAGTGTGGGTTGCTCAAGTCTGGAATGGAGAGTCTACTGTATCAGAACATTTCAGATGTAGAAAGTAGAACAGCTTCAACCATTACTCATGGACAAAGTTGTTTTATCCAGATCCACACCCATTTTCCCCTCCCATACTATTTTGAAGTATTTCCTAGACACCATATCTTTTCATCCATAATTATGTCATATGTGACTCTACAAGATAAGCTCTCTGTTAAACAGTCACATTGCCATTATCACAACTGAAAAACAATATCATAGTTCTTGGTGTACATGTACACTTAAGTATTATTCAGCCATAAACATCAGGATATCTACCATTTGGAACAACATGGGTGGAACTCGAAGGCATTATGCTGAGTGAAATGTCAGATAGAGAAAGACAAATATTGTATGAACTAGTATCTAAAAAACAAAGAAACAACAACAAAAGAAACTCAGGAAAAGAGATCAAACTTGGGGTTACCAGAGGCAGGAGATGAAGGGGAGGGAAATTGGTACAAACTTCCAGTTACAAGGTAAATTAGTATTATGGATGTAATGTATAACATTGTAAGTTATGAACTGTCTGTATATGTAAATCAAAATATCAGGCTATTTGCCTTGAACTTATACAGAGCTGTATGTCCATTATTTCTCAAAAAATGGAAAAAGGGGTAATAAATCTTTAATACTTCAAATATCCATGAATGTCATTTTCTTCCAAGTTTCAATCAGTAAATAAATAATATATATAACTGGTTGACAAGTTTCTGAATTTTCTTTTAACCTCTAAGTCCCCTCTCTTTTAATCTCCCCTCTTTTTTTCTCCTGTAATCTCTTTACTAAGAAAAAAAAAAACACTCTGCTCACTTGTCCTATAGAGTTTCCCACAGTCTAGATTTTGCTCATGAGTGTTATTGCTCCTTTCTGTTCGTCTTTGTATCTCCTATGAAGTGGTGGCTGGATCATATGACGTTTTCTTGGTGAAATCGTTTCATAGACAGTGTGGTGTTCTTCCAACAGGAAGTACAACTATCTGTTTTGGAGATGTAGGGAGACATTGGTAGGTATTGCCTGTATTCATTAATGCGTTGGGAGTTGCAGAATACAAATTCCAATTCTAGTAGTCCATCTTAGTTTATTAACTGGAGTATTTCTGAGAAGAGAAACATCCACTTATGAACTTTTTGGTTACCCAGAACATTGGTTAGCCACAATTCAGGTAGGAAAGACAGGATAACTGTTTAATTTGTTCCCTTTTTTCAAATTAAGTTTCAAAATGATGAGTTCACTAGCATCCTGTCACAGGTACCAGTTAATGTTATTTATCTCAGTTAGTTATTGGTGCGTAAACCACCTGAAACCTCAATAGTTTAAAATCAATAAAGCACTTCTGGCCAAAATGGAGAAACAAAGCCCAGGTTACCCTCTTGCCTAAAATAATATTTTTAAAAGTATAAAATATATGAAACAACAATTTATAAGTCACTGGACATTAGGCAACAAAAGACAGTTATCTCTAACAGACAAAAACCAAACAAGGTAAGCTCAATGAATGCCTCACCATACTGACCTGAAGGAATTTAGAGGTCAGCACAAGGAGGGGGAGCTGAGGCGGATCCCAGCCTATGAGGCATGATTAAAAGAAAACACGATGAACATTTAAATTAAAAAAAAAAAAAAAAAATATATATATATATATATATATATATATATATATATATATATAGTAAAAAACGCATTGCCATTAATTCCCCTCAAAATACTTCCCTTTGCTTCAAACACACTTATCCCATCATTTTTGTCACTTTCTGAAACAGTTCTGCAAGTCCTCTATCAGGAGTGTTTTTAGTTGCACTGTTGTGGCTGCCTCAATGTCCTGAATCAAGTCAGGTCACACTTTGCTTTTGGTCTGGCAATTTCTGTCAAATAAAAACATTACAGTGTGTCCTTATGCACCAGATCTGGCACGGTGTGACTTCTGACCCTTCCCCAAAGTCAAAATGACCATGAGAGGTAAACGTTTTTAATCAATTCAGGACTTTTCAGCTACTAAAAAAAATTATTTTCTTATTCTTATCAAGTGATTTCTCACAATTTCTATTTAATTACTGATAGGTTGGACACCTTTAATGCCAAATTAACTCCTCCACCAGAAATATTCTTACATTGTTTATAAAACATATTGCACCGATTTCTAATTTTTTTTTTTTTTGGAGCTATATGCAGTGGAGACAGTGTTAACAAAGTAAATAAGTTTAAACCTGTTGTGTTAAACTCCTATGAAAGGTGACAGTTGCTGGTTGTTTGTGAGGGGTTTTGGGGGGTGTCATTATTATACCAAAATTAAATTCAACATTTACAACTTTAAAAAAGAAGTGCTCAGAAAAGTGCCTGTAATGTGCCAGGCATTTTTCTTCCCACAATAAGTCTTGGAATACATGTAGTAAGAATGTACTACTACCCTGAGGCAAAAATAAGTGTAGCTCTCAGCAAAAGAATGTGCTGTAATGAGCTGTTATGCAATACCTAGTAGCTCTGTGGTTTCTGCGGACACGAAAAAGTAAATCATGAACTCAGAGTAATATCACCACAGTAGTTTGTTTTATATAAGTACACTGGTCCCAAGCATTCATTGCTAAACACAGAGTGAAAAAGTCAGTATGCAGATTAATACGCAGTAAAAAATGAAATGTAAACAATCATAATCACACCACTACAAATCACGCTTTTCATAAAATGTCTCCTATTTTTTTTTATTGGAATGACACTGGTTAATAAAATTATATAGGTTTCAAGTATAAATTTTATAATAATTCCTCTATATATTGCATTGTGTGTTCATACTAAGTCAAATCTCCTTCCATCACCATATGTTTGATCTCCTTTGCAGTCTTCTGTCTCTGCCTCCCCAACCCTTTCCCTCTGGTAACCACGAAAACTGTTGTCTGTATCCATGCATTTGTTCGTTAACTTTGTTTTATGTCCTACACATGAGTAAAATGAGTAAAAAGTTCTCAACTTTTTCTGACTTGTTTTGCTTAGCATGACCATCTCAAGATACACCCACATTGTCACAAATGGCGGTAGTTCACCTTTTCTTATGGCTGAGTAATACTCCATTGTATGTATGTATATCTTCTTTATCCATTTATCTAGCAAAGAACACTTTGGTTCTTTCCATGTCTTGGCCACCATGAATAATGCCGCAGTGAACATAGGGATACATATATCTTTTTTTGGGGGGTGGGGGATAGGCTAGGGCACTCATAAGATTTGGGTTTGGTTTCTTAGCAGAAAATGAGTAGCACAGAGAAGTGAGGCAATGACAGGATAGGTACTGATGGAATGGGTTTTGGATCCCCAAAAGAACAAGAACACAGATATGGGAGTTTATAGTATTAAGAATTCATGGTTTGGGGGTCAGGGATCCCCGCTAGAATGAGGCACACTCAGGTGAGATCTGAGGAATTGGAGCCTGGGTTCTAGGGAGGAGCTCAGACAGATGGAGGCTAAGGAGAGGAACTTGGGGCGTGGGATTCCCATAAGAAATGGTGGATCCAGAGAAATGGGTCACTTAGTGGGTTGGGGGACTCTGGTTATAGTCGCCTGGGCTTGAAGTGTTGGGATTGGTTGCGGTCCAGGATGACAGAGGCAGAGTAGAAGTAGAGAGTACTGAATCGGGGCACTGGATCTGTGGTAGAACTCAGATCTCACAGATCACCAGACTGGGGACACTCTGGAGCTGGATGGAGAGTGAGGGCTCAGAAAAGACTCTGGCAGAGCAGCATGGAGCTCTTATTGGCTAAGGGGTGCACAAATGCCTCCAGGCCTCATCCTTTCCCCACGTTGTCCCCAACAGTAACCTCCCCTCCTGCACTTGTCTCCGATTGTCACTGGGGATACATATATCTTTACGAATAAATATTTTCAGATGTTTGGGGTAGATACCCAGAAGAGGGATTTCTGGGTCAAATGGTAATTCTAGTGTTAATTCTTTGAGGAACCTCCATAGTGTTTTCCACAGTGGCTGTACCAGTTTACATTTGCATTAATAGTGTGTAATAGTTCCTTTCTTCCCACATTCTCTCCAACATTGCTATTACTTGTTTTATTGATTTTTAGCCATTCTAACAATTGTGAAGTGGTATCTCATTATAGTTTTGATTTGTATTTTCCTAATAGCTAGTGAAATTAAGCATCTTTTCTTATCTGTTGGCCACTTGTATGTCTTCTTGGGAGAAGTATCTGTTTGGGTCTTCTGTTCATTTTTTAATTGGATTGTTTGATTTTTTTGTTGTTGTTAGTTTGTATGGATTATTTATATATTTCAGATATTAGCTCCTTATCAGAGGTATTGTTTGGAAATATCTTTTCCCTTTCAATTGGTTGCCTCTTTTTTGTTGTTGATGTTTCCTTTAGCTATGCAAAAGTTTTTTAGTTTAAGATAGCCCCATTCATATATTTTTGCTTTTATTTTCCTTGCCTTTGAGGTCAAGTTTATAAAATGCTCTCTAAGTCCAAGGTCCATAAGTTTAGTACTTACATTTTTTTCTATGCAATATTGTTTCAGTTCTTATATTTAGGTATTTGATAAATTTTGAATTAATTTTGATGTATAGTGACAGATAGCAGTCTAGCTTTGTTCTTTTGCGTATGACTTTCCAGTCTTCGCAGCACCATTTATTGAAAAGACTTTGTGGGAGTTCCCTGATGGTGTAGTGGCTTAAGGCTTTGGCGCTGGCGCTGTCAGCACTGCGGCCTGGGTTCGATTCCCAGCCAGGGAGCTACCCACATACCAAAAAGCAACCAAAAAAAAGGAAAAAAATGTTATAAAAAAAAAAAAGACTTTGGCCATGTTTATGTGAGTTTATGTCAGGGTTCTCAATTCTGTTCCAGTGGTACGTGTATCTATTTTTCTGCCAATACCATGCTGTTTTGATTATTGTCACTTTGTAGTATAATTTGAAGTCAGAGAGTATGATACCTCCTGCCATGTTTTTTCCCCCCCTGAAGATGGCTTTTTATATTCAGGGTCGTTTATGATTCCATATAAATCTGATGATTGTTTTGTTTCCTTTTTTAAAATGCCATTGATTACAACTAAATTATAAAATAATCAACTTGGAGAACCAGCTGAAGTCTAATTGAGCAGTTATAACTAAGGATATAAAAAAAAAATTATATTGAGACTGGTAGGAGGGGCAGAGATGTGAAGTGGTCTGGCCCCAAAACTCTGTGTGTAAGTTGAGATTCAGGAGGGATATATCTCTGCCTTGGAAGTTCCCCTCAGAGGAGCAAAGGACCCCAGCCTCACACCAGGATCCCCAGCCTGGAGTACAGGTGCCAGGAAAAGGAGCTCCAACAAAATCTGGCTGTGAAAAACAGTGGGGATTCAGACTATGAGTGGGACAGAAGGCTGTGGGAAATCTAAATGTCCTCCTTAAAGTGTAAAGACTCACTTGATCACAGGCACTCACTTAGGGTGACAGTGGAGGGTTGGTAACTTGGAGGGGTATCAGAGGCATACATGTGTCAGATTAAGTGTGTGGCTTTGGGACAAGGGCTGGAGGACAATCACCAGTTTTTCTATGTAGGGTCCTCCTCCTGTGCAGCTGGCGAACAGATGCCATATTTCCTGTGTTGTGCCCTTCCCCATGCCCATGGCCAAATCTGAATATGAATTGGTCTGGTGAGCTTTGCTTGCTCTATCCTGGTGACTCACTGAGACCCTGCCACACCAAACCTTGTACCACAGGAGGCTTTATCAGTGGATGAACCTTATAGGATTTAGCAACCAGCAGCAGTACTTTGTGTGTCCTAACTTTTTGGAGAGCTATCCCAGACCTCATTTCCCAGCGTGGCCTCTTTTATGTGCCTCCAGGTTCAGTATAGGCAGAGACCCATTGTGAATTGCTTCATATCTCCTACCAGGTAGTGCCCAGCTCATCCAAGGCAGTGGCTGATCTGGGACTGCACTAGAGCCCCTCTCAAGAGACCCCAGAACCAACATACATGGAGGTTGGCTTCAGATCACAGCAGAGCACTGCCCAATCGCCTCAGAAGCAGCACACACAAAGGGCTGCCTCAACAGGCACTAGAACCTGCTGGGGTGAATCCTTCTTCATGGTGTAAGCCCCAGCACAGGAGCCCATAAGCTGTAGATGTGTCCAAACCACACAGCCAATCAGCTTGAGGGTAGTCCATCCCATTGATGTGCCAATAAAAATCAAGTCTCATGCTTGCTTCAGCAGCACATATACTAAAAATCAAGGCTCAACTATAACAGGAGGGTACACACAACCCACACAAGGAACACTGCTGGACCAGGGAGACTGGGCCCCACAATGCGCCTCTTACATAAAGCCACCTGGCCAAGACTGGGAGACATAGAAGATCTGCTTAATACATAGGAATGAACACAGAGAGGCGGGTAAAATGAGGAAACACATATATCCCAGATGAAAGAACAGATAAAAGTTCCAGAAAAAAAAAAACTAAATGAAAGAAGGCAAGCAACCTACTGGATATAGAATTCCAACTGGTTATAAGGGTCATCAAGGAATTTCATGAGAACTTCATAAAAAATGATGGCAAGCATAAAAAATACATACACGCCATAAAAAGGAACCAGTCAGAAATAAAGAATACAATAACCAAAATAAAGAATGCACTAGAAGTAATCACCAGCAGACTAGATGAAAAAGAACCAAATCAGCAAGTAGGAAAACAAGGTAGCAGAAAACAACCAATCAGAAGAGCAAAAGGAAAAAAGAAATTTTAAAAATGAGGAAGGTTTAAGAGACTTCTGAGACAACATCAAACATAACAACACTTGTATCATAGGGGTACCAGAAAGGGAAGAGAGAAAGCAAGGGATTGAAAAACTTTTTGAAGAAGTAATGACTGAAAACTTTCCTAGCGTCAGGAGGGAAATAGACAGACAAGGCCAGGAAGCACAGAGAGTCCCAAACAAGATGAACCCAAACAGGCTCACACCAAGATACATTATATTAAATACATTATATTAAAAAGCCAAAGAGAGGATCCTAAAAGCAGCAAGAAAAAGCCAACCAGTAACTTATAAGGGAGCTCTCATAATATTGTCAGCTGATTTCTCAACAGAAACTTTGCAGGCCAGAAGCGATTGGGAGGAAATATTCAAAGCAATGAAAAACAAGGATCTGCAACCAAGACTACTCTACCTAGCAAGGTTATTATTTAAAGTTCAGGACAGATAAAAATCTTCCCAGACTAGAAAAATCTAAAGGAATTTATCACCACCAAACCACATTACAAGGAATGTTAGAGGGACTTCTTTAAGTTGAAAAAAATAAAAAATATATATGAATAATAAAATGGCAATAACTACAAATCTATCAACAATTACTTTCAATATAAATGGATTAAATACTCCAATCAAAAACATAGGGTGACTGTGTGGATAAGAAAACACAGTCCTGCCACATGCTGTCTACAAGAGACGTAGTTCAGATTGGAAGACACACATAGACAAAAAGTGAAGAGATGGGGAAAAGTTATTTCATAAAAATGGAAATGGAAAACAAAAAAGCTGGGGTAGCAATACTTATACAAGACTAAATAGACTTTAAAACAAAGGCTATAACAAGAGAAAAAGAAGGTCCTATTAATTTTGCTTCTGGATATTCTGAAGAAACCCAAGACATTACTTAGAGGGAACATATACATCCATATGCTCATTGCAGCATTATTTACAGTAGACAAGGTGTGGAGGCAGTCTGGGTGTGCTTTGATGAATGAAGAGATAAAGGTATGTGGTACATGTATACAGTGGAGTATTGCTTGGCCATGGAAGGGAATGGATTTTTACCATTTGCAGCAGCAGTGGATGAACCTGGAGGGTGTTGTGCTGAGTGGAGTATGTCAGACAGAGAAAGACAGCTGCAATTTAATTTCACTTATATGTGGAATCTAAAGAACACAATAAACAAATAAACAAAATAGAAATACACTCATAGGTACAGAGAACATTTTGATGGTTGCCAGTTGGGAGGGGGTAGAGAAGGTGGGTGAAAAAGGTGAAGTGATTAAGAAGTACAAATTGGTAACTAAGAAATAGTCATGGGAAGGTGAAGTAAAACATAGGCATATAGTCAATAATGTGATAATTGCTATGTTTAGTGCCAGGTGGGTACTAGATTACTCAAGGTGATCACTTCTTAAGTTATGTAATGCCTAACAACTAAGCTGTATTATACTGTTCAATATTATTTTATGTTAATAAAATAATATTGAATGTTAACTGTAATTGAAAAATTAAAAGTGGGGAGGTGAAGGAGAATAAGAGTTTCAAATTTCCAGGTATAAAACAAGTCATAGGAATGTAATGTACAACATGGAGAATATAGTCAATAACATTGTGATAGCATAGTATGGTGTCACATGGTTGCTGGACTTAAAGTGATCACTTCATTAGGTATATGGATATTGAACAACTATAATATATATCTCAAACTGATATAATATTCTGTGTGCCATATTTTTTAATAAAAATCTTTCAAAAATGTCACTGGGATTTTGATAGGGATTGCATTGAATCTATGTAATGCTTTGGGTAATATGGCCATTTTAACTATGTTGATTCTTTCAACCTTTGAACATGTAGTTTCTTTCCATACCTTAGTGTCTTCAATTTCTTTTTATAATGTCTTGTAGTTTCATGTATAGGTTTTTCACCTTCTTTGTTAAATTTATTACAAGGTATTTTATTCTTTTTGTTGCAATTTCAAAGAAATTGTTTTATTTCATTTATTTTTCTTAAATTTCATTGTTAGTATATAGGAATGCAATTGATTTTTGTATCCTGCAACTTTTCTCTGTTTATTATTTCTAATGGATTTTTGGTGGGGTATTTAGTGTTTCCTACATAAAAAGTCATGTCATCTGCAAAAAGTGACATTTTGACTTTTTTACTCCCAGTTTAGATGCCTTTTATTTCTTTCTCTTGCCTGATCGCTCTGGCTAAGACTTCCAGTACTATGGTAAGTAACAGTGGAGACAGGGGGCATCCTTGTTTTTTTCTGTATCTTAAAGGAAACGCTTTCAATTTTTCACTAGTATGATATTAGCTGGGTGTTTATAGCCTTCATTATGTTGAGATACTTTTCTTCTATACACATTTCATTATGTATTTTAATCATAAATCATTGTTTTGTCTTGTCAAATGCTTTATCTGAATTTATTGATATGATAATTTTTATCCTTTATTTTATTTATATGATCAATTTGCATATGTTGACCCATCCTTGTGCTCCTGGAATGAACCACACTTGATCGTGATGTATAATCCTTTTAATATATTGTTGTATTCAATTTGCTAGTATTTTGTGTAGGATTTTTGTATCTACATTCATTAGAGATATTGGTTTGTAGTTTTCTTTTCCTATTTTGTATTTACCAGGTTTTATTATCAAGATAATGCTGGCCTCATAAGATGAGTTAGGAAGTATTGCTTCTTCTTTAGTTATTTGGAGGAGTTTGAGAAGGAGAGCTATTAAATCATCTTTGAATATTTGGTAAAATTCACTAGTGAAGCTGTCTGGTCCTGGATTTTGCTTTTGGGGAGGTTCTGGATGATTGCTTCAACTACCTTACCATTTGTGCAGTCTATTGAGATTTTCCAGTTGTTTTATTCTTCAGTCTAGGAAGATTATATATTTCTATGAACTTGTCCATTTCTTCTTGGTTATTAAACTTGGTGGTGGACGAGGTAGGACAATTTCATGAAGTCATCCTAGAAAAAGTGCTACATACCTCATTACTGAATATCACTATGGTCACCTTTGAAGTACTCCCCTTGGGAAGCTATACACTGATGCCAGTGCCTAGTCCACCCTTCAAAGCAATTTTGGAACTCTTTTTCTGGAATGGCCATCAGAGCTGTCATCATAATCAACATCTGACAATTAAGTTCAAGAACTTACCATCATGCATTTACATTGGCAGCACTGTACAAAAGACTTGGTAAGGTTTCATAATTTTGGCAAGGTATGACAACAGCGCTTCAACAAATTGAAGAAGACTGAAATCATACCAAGCACATTCTCTGACCACAATGCAAAAAAACAAAACAAAACAAAACAAGAGAAGTGGGAAAAGCCACAAATATGTGGAGATTAAATGACATGCTACTAAGGAATGACTGGGTCAAAGAAGAAATAAAAGGAGAAATCAAAAGATACATAGAGACAAAAGAGAAAGAAAATACAATGTATCAAAACCTTTAAAGCATTGTTTTCAGAGAATACGCTTGGTATGATTTCAGTCGCCTTCAATTTGTTGAAGCTAGTTTTGTGTTCCAACATATGTTCTATCCGTGAGAATGTTCCATGTGCACTAGAGTAGAATGCATAATCTGGAATTTGGAATGAAAGGCTTTGTGAATGTCAATTATGACCATTTAATTGTGTGTCATTTGTGTCTAATGTGTCATTTAAGGCTGATAATATTTTCATTTTCATTTTCTGTTTGAATGATCTATCTATAGCTGTCATTAGGGTGTTTAGGTCCTCTGCTATAATTTTGTTTTTGTCAGTTTCCTCCGTTAGCTCTTTTAGTATTTGTTTCATATATTTTGATTGACAGCATATATATTAATATATGTTATATCTTCTTGATGTATTGTCCCATTTATCATTATGAAATGTCTGTCTTTGTTTCTTGTTACCTTTTTTATACCTTTCCTTATCTGTAAGTTTGTCGATACCCGCTTTTCTCTGGATGCCATTTGCTTGGAGTTGCATTGTCCACTTTCACTCTGAGTCTGTATTTGTCCTTGCAGCTGAAATACATCTCCTGAAGGCAACATATGTTTGGATTTTGGTTTTTGATATGATCTGCTCCTCTGTGCCTTTTTATCAGTGAGTTAAGTCCACTTACATTCAGAGTAATTATTGATAGACAAGGATTTTTCTATAACCACCTAATCTTTTGTTTTCTGGTAGCTTGGTATCTCTTTTGCTTTTTGTCTTGTGTTTCTGTCTGTTATTTTACTTTGATAGTATTCTGTGATTTTTGCTTTTGTTTTCTCTCTTCTCATGTGTCTCAGTTGTGGACTATTTTTTTTTAAGGTGGTCACCATTACATTTATGTAAAAGAAACTTTTATATATACAGTAGTTCTTTTTCTTCAGCATGCAACTTATCTCCACTCCCCTTTGCAAATTCAGACTATAACCTCCTCTCCTTTCATGTTTTTGTTTCCACAAATTATCCCTATTTATGCTGTGAGTTCATTTCTGAGGTGCCGTAGCAATCTGTTTTTCTTCCTTTTTTTATGTTTTCACCTCCTTTGATCTTTGTTACATGTAAGTGCACAGTACCATAGTCCTGAGTGTTACGATTTTCTACTTCTGTCTGTTAGTCATCTTTCTCATAGTTTTATAGCCTTTTGTCTTTTCATTTCAGGTAGAATAACCCCCTTCAATATTTCCTTCCTTTTATACTATTATTGCCCAAGACTAGGAATCAGTCATTGTTTCAGGAACCTCCTGTTTTATTTTTTTAAGTCATTTAAAATAGTTCCTCTTTGTCTTGTTAATAGTTCTTATCACTATCTGACAATAAATTATACATTTGTTTATTCGTTGTATGTCTCCTCAATTAGAATATAAGCCCAGAACCAGAGTACAAGGCGGCAGCAGTGGCGGAGTGACAGGGTCCCTCTGGGCGGCCGCAGTGTCCGCGGTGTCTCCGGTGTCGCCGCTCTAACTCCCCGCGATGGCAAGGCAATGGCGGCCACCCAGCAGCAAGCGGCCCAGCCTGGGAAAGGCGACACCCCCTCACCACCTGCGGCCTGGCTTGAGGAAAGCTGACCAAAAGGCGGCGGTCAGGTCGCCCTTGGCCCACTCTGTGGCCTGGGATGCCAAAAGCCCACATGTCCCATGTCGTGCCTCCCTCGTCTCAGCCTTGCTGTGGGGACGGGCCCAGAGGCAGAGGTGTCGGGGCTGGGCCCCAGCCTCCGTCTGCGTCCCTCAGGATGGCGAGCAGCAGCGGCTCCAAGGCCGAATTCGTGGTGGGACGGAAACACAGACCGGTGCGGAAGGTCGGCCTGGCTCCTTCGGGGATGCTTATCTGGCGACCGACCTCGCCGGGAGGGGCTGGCATCCCCCACACGGTGGTAGGTGTGGTCGGGGAGAAGACTACAGTATGCCAGTCATGGGTCTTCTTGCACCCAGCCTCGGGGACCTCTTCAATTCCTGTTGGAGAAGGTTCACCATAAACTGTACCTACCTTAGCTAACCAGATGATCAGAACTGAATATGTACATTCAAAGAATTTTATACCCAGAGACATTAACCAGATAACTTCCTAATGGGTATTGGGCGTCACTGTAACAAGTTATTCCTTATTGATTTTGGTTTGGCCAAAAAGTACAGAGACGACAGGTCAAGGCGACACACACCACACAGAGAAGATAACGATCCCCTGGCACTGCCCGGTATGCTAGCATCGGTGCTCGGCTTGGTATCCAACAGAGTCGACGAGATGACATGGAATCATTAAGATACGTTTTGATGTATTTTAATAGATCCAGCCTGCCATGGCAAGGACGAAAGGCTGCAACAAAAACACAAAAATATGAAAAGATTAGTGAAAAGAAGATGTCCACGCCCGCGGAAGTTTTATACAAGGGTTTCCTGCAGACTGTGCCATGTACTTAACCTATTGTCGTGGGTGGCTTTGAGGAAGCCCCGGATCACATGTATGAGGCTGCTATTCCGCCTTCTTTTCAGGGCCCTGAACCATCGGTATGACTACACATTGGACTGGACATTGTTAAAGCAGAAAGCAGCACAGCAGGCAGCCACTTCAAGTGGGCAGGGGCAGCAGGCCCAAACCCCCACAGGCAAGCAAACTGGCGAACCCAGAGAACTTTCCAAGCATGAGTCGAGGAACAGAAGAAGCAGTGCAGATCATCGGAGCAGCATTTGTTTCTCCCCAAATCTAGAAATTTTAGTTCATATGTACACTGGCCAGTGCTTGTGGACAACCATTTCCTTGGTGTAAAGAACTTAATTTCAGTATAAACTGGCTCCGGGCAGCATTGGGTGGTGCTGTGTCCCGAGTCGTAGCCGCTGTAATTGTGACTATTAACTGAGATAGTGAAACCAGGTGTCCAGTTTTCTATTGCATTTTTTCGAGTGGAACAGTTAACTAAATGGTTGACACACAAATTGATGGAGAAATTGTGTACATGCCAATGTTTTTGTTAAAATATTTGATTTTGAACGATACTGCTTTGAGATCTCATTTCAGAACGGCATGAACAGTCTTCAGCCACAGTTGGGATGGTTGTAAGTGCTCACAATTATGCGTTCTTAGGGTTTATCCATCCTGGAGTTTGCAAGTTGTTCACTGAAAACATTGTAAAAATGGTTGGCTTCTTGTTCGCAAGCCAACTGATAGTGGTAGCAACCAAAGATTCCAGTGTTCAAGCATAGGAAAGACTGCCTGCTTACCTGTGCTAGAAATAACAGCATCTAAAGTGAAGACTTAAGAAAAACTTAGTGACTACTGGATTATCTTTAGGACTCTGCATTAACTCTATAATGTTCTTGGTATTAAAAAAAAAAAAACATTTGTCATGGAAATTTAGTTAACATCTTAAAACTGAACGTGTACGTATGTTGCTTAGATAAATGTAATCTCTGTAAACATCTATATGATCTGGGATTTTGTTTTTATTTTGAAATGGGAGGTTTTTTGTTTACAAGTTTATTAAAAACTAAAAACTGAAAAAAAAAAGAATATAAGTCCAATGAGAGCAATTACTTTGCTTTGTTTCCCACTGTATCTCTAGTACATTTCCAGCTACTAAAAAACTTATTTTCTTACTCTTATCAAGGGACTTCTCACAATTTCTATTTCATTATTAATAACTTAGTCTCCTTTAATGAAAAATGAACTCCTCTACCAGAAATATTCTTACCTTGTTTATAAAGCATCCTACAATCTTCTAATGTTTTTTTTAAAGCTATATGCAATGCGGACAATGTTAATAAAGTAAATAAATTAAACCTTTTATGTTAAATTTCTATGCAAGGTGACAGTTGCTAATTGTAGGGTTTACTTATTTATTAATTTATTTATTGTCTTTATTATACTGAAATTAAATTCAACATTTACAACTTCAAAAAAAAAGTGCTCAGAATAGTGTCTGAGTTGTGCCCGGCATTTTTCTTCTCATGATAAGCCTTGGAATACATATAGTAAGAATATACTACACTGGGGCAAAAATAAGTGTATATTTTTTTCAGCAAAAAATTTGCTATAATGTAGCTGTTAGGCAATACACAGTAGCTGTGTGGTTTGTGTGGCTACAAAAAAGTAAATAATGAACTCAGAAAAGTATCACAGTAGTCTATTTTATATGTGTACAATAAAGCCAAGCATTTGATGGTACCCACAGAGTGAAAGAATCAGTATACAGATTAATACATGGTAAAAATCGAAATGTCAATAATCTTAATTACACCACTACACACCACATATTTTTCATAAAATGTCTCCAATTTTCTTATTGGCAAGCTGAGTACCTGTAATTGGAGAAAGGCTTCAGACTAAAGGAACATAATATTTCTACTACAAACTTCAGTGATTTGAACTGATTGAGATATAGGTGTAGCTCTACATTTTTGGTGTTTTAAGAAATGCCGCTTAGCATAGCTAAACTGAAAGATTGTACCCAAAGAGGTCCCTTATTTAAGTTTTACTAAATCATTATGTTTTAATATACAAACAAATATAATTGAAATTGTATTTGTAAGAAGTATACCAAAATATACCAGGTTTTTAAAAACAATTATCATCTTTATATGCATTCTTCAGTCTTATTTATGAACTTGCTTTTACAATCTATAAATTATTGTGGATTGAATTATTGGTGTATGAATTCTTCAGTTTTAGTGTTTTGTAAAGTAGCAACACACTGAAGATGAAAAATGTTGACTCTAGGGAGTTCCCTGATGGTGCAGTGGCTTAAGGCTTCGGCGTTGGCGCTGTCAGTGCTGTGGCCTGGGTTCGATTCCCAGTCAGGGAGCTACACACATACCAAAAAGCAAAAAAAAAAAAAAAAAAAAAAAAAAAAAAAAAAAAAAAAAAAAAAAAAAAAAAAAAAAAAAAAAAAAAAAAAAAAAAAAAAAAAAAAAAAAAAAAAAAAAAAAAAAAAAAAAAAAAAAAAAAAAAAAAAAAAAAAAAAAATGTTGACTCTAAATGAGTCAGAAACCCCTCACAGATTTCTTAAAGCCAAACACAGTAAACAGAAACCATATATCAGTACTGCCATACCAATATCCAACTTGTCATCTACTGTGACAAAAAGAGTCTCTGGTACACTACGAATGGTTTAAATAGATGATGGTAAGCATTGGTGATCTTTAAATATATTATAAATATAAAATAAGCCATTTGAAGCCAGGGAAGGCTAGAGTAAAAATAATACATTGATTTATAAGAAAAAATATTTATTTTTGTTGGCCCTAAATTAATGTCACTGCAAGCCGTGATGAGGCAAAGACTGAGAAAAACAGAGCATGCTGGGTAACGGTAGTACAGCTCCCACGACAGCATATGGAAAATGGTCAGATTGCAACCCTTGTGAGCTGGGCTTTCCGCTGCAGTAAGTAACATATACAGATACTGACATTTTTTTCCTGCCGAACTGATTTGTCCCAAAAGCAGACACCAAGATGGAGTTATAAATACAAGAGATGTAGTGAAGTCTACACCTGTGCGAGATGAAGAACAGAGAGAGCCAGCGGGGGCGGAGAAAGCCTCCAGGCCACAAGGCAAGGCTGACACCTGTGAAAGCCAAAGGGGAAGGATGCAGGACTGGGGAGCAAGAGCCTCAGACTCGGGTGCATTCCGAGAATGTCTCAGTCAGCCCAGTGGGGAGCACCAGAGCAGAGGTTGCTCAGAGAAGAACTTCGAATTGGGAGGAAATTGCCATGCTGTCTGTCGTGCCCAGGTCACTGCTTCCAAAGAGCGTGGCCTTGATTTCAACTCTGGAGCCAATCCTGATGGCACTGCCGTGGGAGGCTATTAGCTCTCTCCAAGCCTCATGGCAGCTTCTCTCCTGAGGAAGGATCTAAGTGGCACAACTTTGTGGCTGCCACATTTCCCATTCAAATTAGAGTGATCCATAAAGATTTCTTTCTCTTTAGTGATAGGGTAGATAGCTTTTAAATGCCAAATATAATGTGTAGTGTCTTAAGATTATGTCATGTGGGCTATTTGATCTTTCAGTTACTGTGAATAAGATGTGTACAGGAAAAAGTACTTCGAAACCTTTCAGAGAGATGCACGGAGACATCTATAATGGAATAAGAATTAAAAGGGCATCAGCTTTTCAAAGTCAATGGCAGAAGCAAGGAGAAGAGAGATGAGTCATTCAAAGGTGCTGAAGGAACTATGAATTAAGTGATGATTTAAATGTAGAGTAAGACGAAGGTTTTCTCAAGCATACAATGTCTTCTTAGAAGTTTTATCACACATAGTCATTATTCAAAACACTTTTGGGAGAAATATTCCAGAAAGAAGACAAATGAACAATTAATAACATTGACTGTTTTTTATATATTCATTGCCCCCAAGAAAGAAAAAGAAACAATGAAAAGTGGGGGAAAGGAAAAACTATATTAATAAGCTTTCTGGGATAAATTAGTTATAATGTCAACATGCTTGGAGGATGTTAGACTGGTGAGAGTTGAGAGAAAGCTAAAACATTGATCTCCTACGGAGACAACATACCAACATTGCTCTAGGCTGGATTTTCCCAGAATCAGACCCTGAGCCAAGGGTTTGAGTACAAATATTTTATTTTGTTGGTGATGCTAAGAAACAGCAATAGGGAAATACAGAAGTGAAACAGTGAAGGGAAGAAAGCCAATACAGGGTATCATTCTAGCAATGAGATTAAATCCCCCTGGGACCCTCAGAGACATAAAACATGCTTCATATTTGCCCCAATTCAAGAAGCAAAAGAAACTGGAGTGTTTATCCTCCCATTCCTTCTTTCATTGGTTAAGGACTGTTTTAAAGGACAGTAGCTCCCTGGAGATGCCATTCTGCCCCATCTAAGGCCTAGCACCTTCCTAAGACCCGGGAAACCCTCTGGCTTGAGGGCCACAGAGTAAGAAGCTATTGACACGTATGGAAGATTGCACAGGGAATGTGGGTGGGGCACCAACTGCAATTAGGGTGTTCATATCTACTTATGCCCTACACTGAATCCCCCCTGTTTAGTTACTATTCTTCAATTTATTGAGCAATCACGATTTTAAATAAAATTTAAATAAAATAAAATACTAACAATGGAACAAACTGCAACCTCTGCTGCAGTTGATTCCCAGGCTATGAATGCTATTCATCATCTTATCTCCTTAGCATTCACTCATTTTATAGTCCACTCATCTTTGGCTAGCATTCTGCTAGTCTAGGTGGCTTTGCTTTAACAAAACTCAGACCATTATCCCTGAGGGGTCCGATCCTCTTTTTACTGTTTTCTAACCAATCCATGATTGCTTCAATTGCCTTTTCACTCTTATTATTAGAAATGGAAGCACTGAGATGAATCCAGTGACTCCTCTAAGTTCCAATCATATTCCTCCTTGCCCCCATTATATGGTAGTTACTCTATGTCCTCATAATATTTCAGTCACACCATCCTGTCTAGTGATCTCTTTTCTTGCTGGAATATTGGCCCAAGGAGTTAAAAATCATCAGGTGTCTGCTACAGCTTCAGATTTAATAGAACATTACTGGTCTCCTTTAGTCCAGCATAACTCAAAGTTTTGCAGATAAAAATACAAACATCCAAAGTGGTTACTATGAGTGATGATGAGAACCTCTCCTGCTTCTATCCTCTGATTCCTGGACCCATGTGTTCTGGCTGTCATAGTCATAGAACAAATAATGACCATTGGTTCAAAGTATGCATCACATCCTGAAGAATAGCACTCCAGTGCTGCAGTGTCATCCATGAGCTGATGCCTTAAAGCTTGTACCTTCAATGAGGTGATTTTAACGTTCTGTTAGAGAAGCAGATTTGAGTAATGTGGTATAAGGTACGACCAGTGGTCCCTGCTTATCTGAATATTGTCATGCCTCCTTTGCTGTAAAGGGGTCCAATGCAAACAACTTGCACAAAGTTGTTGATTGATCTCCTTGAGGGACAGTACCATTTTAGGGCTTAGGATCAGTCTCTACTACTGGCAGATCTGATATTCAACAGCAGAAGTAGTTGCGTTAGCTTTGTCAGGAGGAAGCCATGCTGTGGAGCCCATATACAACCTCCATCTGCACCACCATGGCTACTACTTATGGGCCCATTAGGAGTACTGGCATGACCAAGACGGAAGCTAGCTAAACTCTCTGGATGCGTCTTCTTGTGCACTTGGTTGTTTAGTTCCTTCTCTTTATTTTATGCTTATTCCAAAGACCCATCCACATGTCTCTTCCTCAGTCTTCCTTGATTCTGTTTCTTCAGTCTTTTTCCTTCTTGGCTCCTGACCCACCAGCCAAGCCACATGGCACATCTCATGATCCTATGTATAATCTTTCAGACTACTTTTCTGTCCACACAAAGGTGGTGGGTGACCTAGTGTGCTGCTTGAAGCTTGCGCTCTGGGAGAATTTTCCTACATCATTGTTTTTCAGGGCCACATCTGAGTAGGTCCATCAGGTGGCAGTGGTACATTTTTAGTTCACTCCAACATATTGAACCAACTCCTCTGTAGAACCAGGCATAGAAGAATGCCTTTAAAAATCCCATGTGTTTAGAGATTTGAAATAGCACACTAATACATGACCTTGGGTTAAACAAAAAACATGAGTACCTGTGAAAAACTTAAAATTAAAAGACCATATACTGTAGAATTGTATGCCTGAAACCTATGTAATCCTTGCTAACAGATGTCACCCCAATAAGTCTAACAATAAAAATGAATTAAAAAAAAAAAGACCATATACTATATGTCAAGTTCAAAGAACATTACTAAAGTAATGTTTAATGGAAGCATATTGTTTGAATGCATTCATTAGAATATGAGAACAATTAAAAACAAATGAGCTGGAAGTTCAAGCTAAGAAGATAGAAAAGAGACAAGAGAGTAAAAATGGTGGGTAAAAAAAGAAGGAAATAATGAAGATAGAAGCAGAGTCAATAAAATAGAGAATGACAAAAAATAAATATATAAATAAAGAAAAAGGGAGAGGTGAACAAAACCAAGAGCTAGTTCTTTGAAAATAAGACAAATAAATACGCATATAATGGGTGACTCCGAACCCCCAGTTCTGGTAATATGCCCAGAGACAACCTTGCACAAGCCCAGGTAGGAACAAACAAGAGGGTTTATCTCAGCACTACTTGTGAAAGTGGGCATTTGAAAGCATCTTAGTTGTCCATCACCGAGATAATGAATAAATGTGATGATGCATATTATAGTATGCTTTGAAGTAGTCAGAAATAATGAATTAGATGTAAACAAAGCCAGATGGATAGATCTTGAAAACATGCTAAGTAAAAAAAAAATACATGGTGCCATGTCATTTGTGTACATTAAAAACATACGAATACAAAAGGAACACTATGTTGGAGTTATAAAAATTTTCTAGGAAATAAACAGTATATATCCTGTGGGAAAGAAAGCAGGTATGATATAAACTGAATAGGATCTGAGGAGGAAATATAATAAAATTAAGTAAGACTATCAAACAAGAGAAGAGCTGTGTTAATGATAGTATACTATGAACTAAAACAGATTATTTAATATGGAATAATATTACATACAATAAAACACACTTGGAAATCCCTTTGGAATAATCTAACTTATTAACCAAACTAGTTTTAGCTGAGGTTAAAAATAACGGTTACTATTGACTACAAATTGCATGACATGGAAATTTAATTTTATATAATGTAGAGATCACATTCTTTCATACAGCCAACTAAATAAACAAGTCTCTAAAAACTTCTGAGATTTGATTTCTGATTCAGGTTTCCCTTGGGCTTTATTGTGTTTTTTCTGTTAGCAAACTTTGGCCATAATATTCCCAGTCTTCAGCCAAGGAAGTCAAACATTTATCCAACTTAAAACTCTGTAAGATATAAAAACATCCTAAAAATAATGACTGACATTGTCTGATCCTAAAGTCTGAGTGTTACATCTATGTTTCCTCATGTGCCAATTACTTTTTGGTACCTTAAAATATTTTAATGGTTTTTAAAGTCAGTATGTTACTGTGAAACGAAGATTCTTCCTCAGTTCTTTGTCTCTCGGAGGAAAGAATTCAGTCAAAAGACAGTTCGTGAAAATGTAGAAAAGTTAGAATTCATTATAGAAAAGTTAAAGCACACTCCGAGATGGTGGAGCGGACTGACCCAGGAGTGGGGAGCAGCCCCACTTCCATTGTTTGGGAATTTTTGTACCTCTGTGTTCTTTCTAGCATGATCCTTCTGAAAAGGACCAAAGCTACATACTAATGATTCTGGGGAGCAGGGCCTGTGTTTGGATACAGAGGGCTTCCCACACTTACAATTTGAGAGTAGCTGATGAGGGGCCAGGGCTCGCTCCTAGATTCAGGGCATCTGTTAACGGTCCTCCTTACAGGCAAGTTCCCCTTTCCGCATTCCTTCTCTTTATCCTTTCAATTTAGAGACAGCTGATAAAGGAGGGGACAGCCCCTCCCCTCCTGCTCACTTCTACCTTCCTGCCCACTCTGTCACATATACCTTAAAACAATTTTAGGTTAGATCTAAATATTAATTTACTTATTACAATGTATATACTATATTTAAAGTATGTGTTTTATAACTATAAATATCTTTAACAGATACCTATTTTTCTCTGTTTCAGAGAATTTCAGAACATAACCAAATTCATGTATTTTATTATGAATACTGTTGATAGCTTTGTCCTAAGCCCAAAAAAACAGATATATTTAAGTTTGTGATCAATTTTAGAGTAGAGATAGAATAAAACTTTTTTAAGCAAAAATAATTGTCCCAAATTACTTTTGGCTCTAGGATCTCAGGGTATTAAGGCTGAAAGAGCTCTTCAGATAGTTCAGGAAAACGATTTGCTGAAAAAAATCACTTATTTAAAAATAACATTTACATGATCTAGTAAACTGAAAATATAGCTAGTACTCAATTAATAGTTTTGCATGAATGAATGAGACATATCATTTCCTTTTAAATCCCCTTTATTGAATTCTTTGAAGAAGTGACAGGAGGTTCAGAGGGAGCGCCTGGAGGATGGGACAGATGGGGCGGAAAGTTTTGTCTGCACTTTTTAAATTTTCCCAAAAATGCTCATGGTAGGCTTCAGGGTGTTTTAAGTCCTTAAGGGTACAAACTAGCTGAACTTTAGAGCTATTTTAGATCAGATGTAAATATACACACGTATGCATTCACATGAGTAGGTGGGCCCCTGAGAATTTATTTCAATTAGTTTCACTTTCACTATCTCACGGTGTCATGATCAGGTTTAGTAATGTGTGCTGTAGTACCCACACCAACCCTTCAAGTTACCTTCCTTTAATTCTCTTTAACAAAAAACAGCATCCTATACCAAGCTTTTTACAAAATGCCATTCAGAGGCTTATTACTAATTCTACTTATTTAATTCCCTTGGGTTTGTGTTGCCCAGATTTTACTGAACAGCATTTTTCTTGTTCTCAGCTTCATCTCCGACTGTGATTTTGAGAATATGATTTGTCTCCTGCCTCCCTTGGTACTTGGGGAAAATCTCTCCTGCTGTGTTTTACATGGATCACCTCTGTATTTTAAGAACCTCCCTGGATTTTGTGTTCTGTTCTTTTAGCTGCCGTGTGTAAATTAGCCTTTATAATTCCTCAAGTGTGAGCTATACGGTTTTACATAATGGGTTTAATTTCCAAATTCCTCCTTGATTTCTGAGTTCCACAAGACTGAAACTGTGACTTTCTCACCTTTGTATCTTTAGTGTCTAGATCAGAGCCTGAAATACAGAAGGCACTTAGGAAGTGAACAGAAAGAGAAGCAGATTCAGGACTTGCATCTGGAAGAAATTTACTCTCATCATCAATTCATTCCATGTAGTATGTCGTATTTTATGCCTAAATTATTTTATAGGAGATGTGTGTGTGTGTGTGTGTGTGTGTGTATGCACACACTTATTACCAAGCTTACAACAAAGTATGAATTATTCTCATTTTATTTAATAGCAAACAAAAAATCTTGTACTGAAAGAGTTTGAGTAACTTGCCTGAAATGAAACAATTTTAGTGTAAGTAGTAAAAGATTATCTTTCAAAAGTTTCAGCTCTTCTATCTAAATCTAGCTGTAGATAAAGAATTTCTCCCAATCCCAATATAATGTCAACCATGAAAGGCAGGAACATTCTGCAGTAATTTGCCTGGTTGGAACAAGAAGTTGTTGGATCTTACCCAGTGGAGCTTGGAATACCTTCAACATACCTAAAAAAAATTCTGGCCCTCTGATTGATTGGCATGCAGCCACCCAAATATATAAAGAAGGAGCAAAATGGAGTATAGAAGCAAAGTAGTTATCTCTAGATGTAACATTCAAGAAGTCATCTAAAGGATCCAAAACTGATTTCATAAACTGTCTCCTCATTATACCACAAACTAAATAAAACTTCAGGGGAAGAAGACCGACTTCTTAGGCATTTTTATCACATTGATTCAGTTACCTATTACTGCGTATGACCATCACCCCAAGATATAGCAGCATCAAACGACGTCAGTCTATCTCACAGTAAGGAAGTTGAGCAGGTCTCAGCTGAGAGATCCTTCTGTTCCATGTGGAACTGACTGAGACCATCATTGTAAAAGTTGGTGGATGGGGTGGTCTGGAAGGTCCAAAGCCTTTCATGCACATGACTGGTACATTGGTGAAAAAATCTAGAAAGCTGAGTTCAGGGGGAACTGTTGACCAGAGCACTACCATAATCAATAGGTCAAAGTAGGCATAGAGCACACTATGATTTAAGGAAAGGGGACTTATTTTCAGAGTCTTTGCTCTTCTAAGAGCAGGGTGAGTGTGTTGTCATTACCACATCTCAATTTGCACAGAATTTTTCTCATTATCCTTAAATAATACAATGGAAAGCCAACATATAGAGCAAATTTGACATTTCACCGAAGTACAACTGAAAGTTCAGTTCTCACGCAAATAACTTACAAGTCCGTCAGAACTAATATCTAGGGCTCATTGATCCTCTTCAGCTGTACTGATGACATAGTTGTTTTGTGTTGGTATTGTTTCAAAGGAAATTTTATTAGGAAACTAAAAAGGAGAAACTATTTTTAAAATGCCAAGTTAATCGAATCCGGAAAACTAATTCATAGTAATTATTGCATTTCCTGAAAGCAGGATTTTTTTAAACTTAACCAAAATATTAATCTTTAGTTAATAAGTGTCTTAGAAGTATGGCTCAGTCTAAGTGTATTCATGTCTCTCTCTGATTTCCTAACTTTCCCTTCCTCTGCCCTGTCTCACCCCTTCTTCACTGCCATCTTTCCTCTTGTTTGTCTCTTAAATTCTTGTCTCCGAGATCATTCTGGTCATTTTAGCCTAATGCAACCACTAGCTCATAATTGTGTATAAGATAATTTCTTACAGAAAACAATGCGTTTTCATTCCATAGGAATGTGCTAACATATCAGCATCTATCTCAGATATACAGGAAAAAACCTATAAAAAGCAAATCAATTTCAGATTTCATGTTGACCTATCGGCAAACAGACTGCATGCCTCTTATTGAGGATATAGTCAGGCGTGTCCAATTTGCGGCCCAGGACAGCTTTAAATGCACCCCAACACACATTCTTAAAACATTATGAGATGTTTTTGTGACTTTTTTTTTAGCTCATCAGCTGTCGTTAGTGTTAGTGTATTTTACGTGTGGCCCCAGTCCAGGGAATCCAACAGCTTGGACACCACTGCTGTAGGTGATAAATAGAAGTTAGGTAAAGTTACAATGCCACGGTTTATAATTAATGCATTTCTTCATTTAAATGATGTTATAAGATGTTATATAAAAGAAATTCAGTCATCATGAGAAATCCCATTCCAAGAAAATTACAAATCTCATTCAAAGGGACAACCAACTCTCTCAAACCACATAAACAAGTTGAAATTTTTTGTAGTACTTTTCCTGTAGCCTGCTTTCCTTCCTGAGGAAATAACAGCTACTTTATGTGCTCATTATCAATAAGTTTGATGTGTTGTAATACTGAAAATATAGTTAAATTTCTTTAGATATATCGACAAACACACTCCTCCACTTGCTGTTAAGCACTGTACACAAGTGAGTGTGCAGTAGTATCAGTTGGGTAAAGAGGAAAGATGCAAAAATGTTTGTTATCAGTAGTAACTGCTGACTTACTAGAGGCATACAATGAAGCAATTACCATCTTCTACACAGATCCTAAAGATTTTAATTCTAAATGAATATGGCCAGCACACCTTGGGTACCTGTCACCCTCAGAAAGCAGCGCAAGCATGACAGAAGGCATTCGTAATGGATTTGATAGGCTCCCATTTCCCACCGGTTCACTGTTTGCTCCAGCGACTTTAACTCCCTCTTATTTCCAGGTTAGAAAGCATGAATATGAATATATAGGAAAATAAAAATTCCTGAGATTCTATTACCCAGAGATAAATGCAAATTCCTAAGGGTGGATTTTTTTGTCATTTATTGTTTCCTTTAATATGTTAATAAAAACATAAAGTTTTTTCAAGCCTAAATCCTCATCTATGGCACCTTTTCCTAAGAGCTGTGTAGCATTCTACTCTATAGCTGGTTCACAAAAATGTACAAATTATTGATCGCTTAAATTCATTCCAATTCTTTACCAAGAAAATGGTGCTGTTATGAATATCCATTGCATACATTATTATTATTTTTTCATGACAGAATTAAAGAAGTAGAATCTCTGGACCAAAAGGTTTGCACATTTTAAGGCATTTACTCCATAGGACCAAATTGTATCCAGAATCTACCAATTTTTACTCTCTGATCATTGTATGAGATATCCATTTTTTCCCTTCACTAACATTAAAAAATAATAGTCACTGTACTAGCCAATAATGTTATCTCACTGTTACTTCACTTTTCATTTATTTGACTAGAACGAAGTTAAACTTATACTGGGTTGTTTTTGTTTTTGTTTCCTAAAAATTTCCCTCTATGAGAGCTTCTTGAAAATAGGAACTAGTCTTGTGTCTCTCAGGTCTAGTGCAAAAAGTGTCTCTCACAACAACCAGACCAATAATATTTATGAAATTAATGAAGGTGACACCATTAAAAATTAGACCAGAAACTTATTAGTGAGCATGGGTCACCTATGATTAAGAATTGGTTACACGCACATGCACACAGAAATATACAACAGAAAAATTTACTCATAAATAATATTAACAAGAAATTCATTCTCTCATAAGTATAACAGAAACTTTATTTAAGACTAATTAGTATGAGATCAGTCCAAAGTAGTAAAAATACTTAACTTTGGACCTTTTTAATGTGGTTTTACTAATTTATGAATATACCTTCACAACCTGAAGTAGGAGTTTTCAAACCCTTTCTAAATCTACATATGGGCCTTCTGCAATGAGCAGATGTAATTCATATATAATTAGAGCTTTCCCTTGCTTATTAAATTCATTTCTATAAATAAATTTAAAACACTTAAAAAACGTGTGTTCTCTTAAGGAGTATGGTGAATTCTGTTGCTAATAAAAGTAAAAAGCTAGTCATCATACATAATTATAATAAAAACCTTAGTTAGATCAAGGAATATAACTCAAACCAGCAGAACACAAGGCATCAGTGTGTGGATGAGAGGGTGTGTATCTCTGTGTATGTCTCTCCATGACAACTACCACTATTGAAGGAAAGAAAAAGTTCACTGCTCTAAAGACCTGCTAGAGAGAAATCTTCCTTGATGACAAGACAGTAATAATATTTGCTGTTAACCTTTGTCAGAACAAAATTTATCTCCTCCAACTTCCTTTTGTTTTTCCATTCTTCCTTTTCACTAGAGTGTAAACTTCAAGAAGCAGAGAAGAAAGAGAATGAAAGACTGCATGAAAAAAAGATTAACTTTTGACATCTACTCACATTCCATTGGCCAGAACTCCCTCACCTGGAAAAGGAGGTGGGTAAATGCATTTGGCTGTGTGTAGGCAGCTGGCCATTCTGTGCCACACGGCCTTTGGTTTTTCATCCTATCTGTACAGTGTCACATGATACTTTCAGGTATTTTTCTCTGCCCAAGTCTCAAAACGCTATTATTTGCTTAGTATATTTTGCATTCACTTCCTTGTTATACTTCAAAAGATTTATTTAACAGGAAAACTATCAAAACTATCATTGGAAAACCTTAGTGAAATATCCACGAATACTCACAGAACTTAACTATTAAAATAAATGTACTGAAAACAAAACAATGTTATAAATTCTAACGCAACATCAGTGCCTACAGAAGCCTCCAAACTGAGTACAGCTCTTTGTTGAAAAGGGAGGTTATGTAGCAGGGATAGAAAGAAGCACAGTGTGTAACTATCAATATCAGTAACCTTTTCCATTTGATAATTATAAATTCTGTTTGTTCTTGGTCTTAATATTGTCAAAATGGTTTTTCTTTTCTTAGCATTTTTATACCTTTGTTCAAATTATTCTAACTACAGTTATTTTCAATCATAGTGTTATTTTTTAAATCCAATATTCTTTTAATAAAGGACTTTTACATACAATGATGCCAGATTTATTTGGACTTATTCCTGCAATCTCATGTTTTATCTTTTGCTCCACTTTATTGTTTTATTCCTTTCTTCATTTGTTTGGTTAATTGAATTTCTTTCTCTAAATTTTTTTTGTTCGTGGGGTCGGAAGTCCAGTTCCTGTTCTTCTTTCATTTATATACAAATTTATATTTTTAGCAATATTTATAGTTAATTATGGAAACATCTAAAATTTTTAATTTTAGAAATATCTAGGGGAAGCTTTGCGCAGTGGCAGTATTGTAGACAATGAGGTTTATCCAAGGCGCGATTATTGCTAACTGAAAGAAATGTCAAGGGTAAACCTTAGCATAATTGCAGGTTTCAGTGACTTTGGATTTTGCCCCAAGACTTCATTGCAAACTCTAAATGTTGCTATTATCAGAAACTTTATGACCATATTTTTCACTGTTTTTAAGCATTATGTATCAACAACATTAAGAACTAATTGTATATCTGTGTGCTGTTTGTATATCACATCTTCTGTTTTCTTGTATTCATTTGAAATTTTTCTATTTATATATTCTCATATAATTATTTCAGTGAGCTTCTGTGGGTAATAAAATTTTGAATCTATGCCGGTCATGACATTTATTTATTTTTAATCTCACATTTAAATTCTAGTTTAGATATAGAGAAATATTGCCTCCCAATGTGCCCCCAGAGTCACTTCCTGGTTCTTCTTCCCCCCCTGAACTCCAGTTCCCACCAACTGCTGTTGCTATGGAAACGCTATGCTATAAATTTCCCCACCCTGGCTTTGTTCGGGGCTCAGACTTTGGAAACTACTCCTCTGGACCTCAGGCATGAAATAAACAACTGAACTTGCAAGTACTCTGAGTGCCACCTGGTCTTTCCAACAGGTGAACGGGTAGAGCCTTCTGCAACATGGACAAATATAATATATACTTACATTTTCAAAGTAATTCATACTGAGCATTTAAAAAGTAAGTTTGGAGTATTTTCCAACACCAGATATTTCTCCAATTCTCAGTGGACACTGAGTGTCCTATAAATTTAGCTCAACTTTGACAATATGTACCTGGAAATAGCATTAGATCCCACCAGTTAATGGCTCAGTCCCATAAGACTGATTTCACATCAAATAGCAATCACAAGTCCAGGTTGTCACTTGTGCTTCTACCCAACTGGCTATAAATTGGATGTTCCCATAACCCTTAATTCTATCATTTCCTAGGAGTGCCTCACAGAACTTAGAGAAACATTTACTCATATTTATCAGTGTTTTATAAAGGATGTTATAAAGGATAGAGATGAATAGCAGATGAAGAGGTACGTAAGTGAGGTCTGAAAGGCCCCAAGGGCAGGAGCTTCCATCCCAGGGAACTAGGGTGTGCCACCCTCCTGGAATGTGGATGCATTCATCAACCTGGGTGCTCGTCAGGTCTCCTTACAGAGATTAGTCTGTGGCATCTTTCTTCCACTTCTTAGAGGGTGATAGGTGGGGCTGAAAGTTCCAGTCTTCTAAACAATTGGTCTTTCTGATGACCAAACCCCATCCTAAGACTATCTGGGAACCCCACCCTAAGTCACCTCATTCTTAGACGGTTTCAAAAAGACTTCTTAAGAATAACAAATGACACTCCTATTATTATACTCAGGAAATTATAAGGGTTTTAGGAGCTCTGTCCTTTGAACCAGGGATAAAGACAAAATATATTTCTTATACCACAGTATTGATCTATTGACTTCTAATACCCATCTAGTACTAAAGCACTACCCAGTTCTTGGAAGCATTTGTGACTTTGGGACATAAAGCTAGTGTTACTAAATTCAGGTGATGCTTGCTGCCTCCAAAAATTGAGAGACATGGTTGGTGGAAAGAAAAGTTTTATTCAAAATGCTGGCATTCTGAGAGCGTAGTGGACTTTTGTCCAAAGGCCATCGCCTCGGTTCTCACATGGTCAAAGATTTTATAGACTCAGAACAGGCAGAATAAAGAAAGGGAGAGGTGGTCCAGCAATTCCTGGTCAATTTGAAAAAGAAGTAACTTCTCAGAGATTTCAGGGATTTGGATGGATTTTATGTTGATGTTGCCTTGGGCAAACAAAGTCATTAAGGAGGGAAGCAAAGAAAAAAAATTTTTTTTAATTTTAAGCTAAATTACATTATTGATTCAAACTAAAACTTAGGGTGTTAAGACACGAAAATGAGAATGCAGTGTCACCCTTACACCAGGAATGCCATGTGCTTGGTAACCCCTGGAGTCTGCACTGCATCAGTCCCTGTATGGACAGTACTTTTCCCTTCGGCAAGCATATAGCAATTTCTCTGAGTCCTAAGAGTTCTGAAGTTTCACAAATAATTGTCTAAGGCAAATATTTTTATTTTCTTAATATTTTGAGCTGTGGCGTCTAAACAAATAAACTACCAGATATTTCTGCAGCAAAAATGGGTTTGTTTGGGAACAACAAAGAATTGCAAAGCAGGGCCTGCAGTCTAATGGCAAACTATGTGCACAAGCTCCTCTTTTATAGGGAGAAGGGGGAAGAGCTGTTACAAACAGAAGCACTTCCTGTAGACCTCTGTATGCTCTGTGGGGCGCAAGTGCTCCCCCTCCTGGCCTCCAAATTTCATTTTAAATGAGGTTTCTGTTTATTAATTTTTATAGAGCACTCTCATAAATCACAGTAGTTTTGGTTTCAGACATTATGGGAAATTTCTTCAGTTACATATTTGATTACTTGTGTCCTGTATTTTCTTGTTTTCTGTCTTCCTGGAACTTTTATTTGATAGACAACATACATGCTGAATCGCTCCTTCATATTTCTTAACTTTGTTTCCTCACAGTAACTATCTCTTTGCCTTTTGCTCTACGATTATGGAGAGTTTTAGAACTTTCTCTTCCAAATCAATCATTTAGTATTGATTATCCATTTTTAAATTTTATTATTTTTAATTTGTAGGACCTATTATATGTTTTCCTCTGATTGCAATCTTTTTGGTGCAGCTAGGTCTTGTTTTGTGGATACAGTATTCTCTTGTATGATATCTGATCTAAAGATAGTTCATTAATTTTTGAAATATTTTCTTTTGGTTTCTTGGATTATCTGATTGGTGATCTTGATCAACCTTGTTAATACCTTTGGTTTTGTCAAATACCTGGTAAACTTTTTGGCTGAGGCATGAAGGTGATAGAGTAAGATGGCATTGTGGGTGAAATCACGTCCTCCAAAAGACATGTTGAAATCTTTTTTTTTTTTTTTTTTTTTTTTATGTGGGTAGTTCCCTGGCTAGGAATTGAACCCAGGCCGCAGCATTTATAGTACTGAAGCCTTAGCCACTACACCACCAGGGCACTCTACATGTTGAAATCTTAACCCTAATAGCTATGAATGTGACTTTATTTGGAAATAAGTATCTTTGCAGATGTGATTAAGATGTGGTCATTAGGGTTTGCCTAAATCCAATATGACTGGTGTCCATATAAAAGGGAAATTTGGGTACAGGCACACTGGGAGAATGGCAGAATGTGACAACAGAAGCAGAGATTGAAGTGTTGCAGCTATAAGCCAGAGACTGCCTGCAAACCACCAGAAGCTGGGAAGAGTCAAGGAAAGCTTCTCCCTTACAAGTTTCAGAGGGAGTATAGCCAAGCAGACGAACCTGATTTCAAATGTGTAGCATCCAGAACTGTGAGTGAATACATCAATACATTTGGCGGCGGGGGCGGGGGGGGGAGGTTGGGGGGTTATTGTTAGACTTATTGAGGTGACCTTGGTTAATATTTCTATTGTTTTAAGCCCCCGAGTCTGTAGTAATCTATTATAGAAGCCCTAGGAAAATAAGACTGGTGGATTTCCTGCAGCTGCATGGGTCCTTCCCTTCACATTCTTCTCCCTTGAGTGCAAGGGTTTTATAAGTGAGGCAGTAAGTGAAAGCATATGGGGTGAAGGGCAAATGCAAGAAGTATGCCCCCCTACCCCCCAGAAGAAGGAAGGCTCTTCCTTGGGTGATGTATTCATTATAGTTCTCCAGAGAAACAGAACCAGTATGTGTGCACGTGTGTGCATACACACACACACACACACACACACACACACACGGAGAGATTTCTCACAAGGAATTAGTTCACACAATTATGGAGACTGATAAGTCCCAAGAACTGCAGTCAGAAAGCTGGAGACCCAAGACAGCCAGTGTTGTAGTTCTAGTCTAAATATTGGCAGGCTCGAGACCCAGGAAAAACTGGTGTCCTTAGCTCATGGCAGTCAGGCAAGAGGGAATTCCCTCTCACCCGGAGGAGTGTTAACCTTTTTGTGCTCTTCCGGCCTTTAGCTGATTGGATGGGAGGGCAATCTGTTTTTTCAGTCTATTGATTGAAAAGGTAATCTCCTCCAAAAATTTCCTCACAGACACATCCAGAATATTTGACTAAATATCTGGGCATTCTGTCAAGTTGAGACATAAAACTGACTATTACCTTGTCAACTTGGCATCCATATGCATATCATTAAATTATAGTTAATCTTCAAATAAACATAAAAATAAGGTGATAATTCCACCTATCATGATACAACCATCCTGTGGATAACTGCAATGTCCTAATGCTTCCCTAGAAGAGGAGATAAAGTCCATGAGTGAGGTTTATTAATCTTCTTGCTTTCCTCTCATTTATTATTATGAAAAATTAATAATGCCTAAATATTGTGATATAAAGTCAATATGCTTAGTTACATAATGAAGAAATAAAAAAGGAATGAAGGCAAAAATGGAAATATAAGAGATATATAAACACACAAAATAAAAAGGAAATACTGATAACAATTACAGTCCTCATTTCTGTAATTGGTCATGTGCGCATATCTGGCATTTATAATTACCTTCTTTCACAACCAACTCTGTACTCTTTTCGCCTTGAGCAAGCACCTCAGGTGGTTGTGGATCTCTACTCATAGGGGTGACCCAAATTTTCATTCCTGAAGGGTCTGGGCCATTAGCAGTACTGCCTGTATTAAGTTATTGTAGCTTTTCATTTACTTTAATCACAGGATATGGTAATACTAAGCAACTCTGTACTCCACACACACTCTTTTTTTACCTCCACTGTAGAGTAGTAGGCCAATTTCCCCTTGGTAGTCAGGATTAATCACCCCAGCCAGCACAGTAACTCTTTTTTTTTTTTTTTTTTTTTGCCTGTTGATTCAGAGACATGAGGACCCCAGAGTGGTGTGGTTGCAATTATGACTTCCAGTTCAATAGAAAATCATGGTTGTGCCTCATGGTGGGAGCCTTTCCCCTTTGGAACTGAGACCTCTCTCTAGGCCAGCAGAACATCAAGTTGTAGGAACAAGATGCACACATTTTGCTAGTGGGTTACTAGGAGTAATAGTGAGTGGAACCACTTTTATTTCCACCCCTTAATTCCACTACTGGAGATGGGAGAAACAGTACCATACTCAGAGTGCAGACAGCCTTCTGGAGAACCTAGCCCCAGCCCTGCAAGGTTAGGCCACTCGTCTAGCCTTATTAGCCATTTACCCTGATGATTACTCAGGGAAAACATTTCTTATTCTTCATGTTTGTTCGCTTCGAGCTTGCCATTTTCCTGGATCTGCTACGAATTCAGAAGTGGTTTTCTTCAGGATGTGGTTTATTTTTTTTTCCTCAAAGCATCTGAGTTTTGTCTCTTGCTCTCTCACTGTTCAGTCAATTTACTACAATCTACTTTCGACAATTTGTACAATTAATCATCCCATGCAATCGATCTTTCCATCATCCAGGAATTCCTCAGGATGTCTAATTGGTTCACAGAACCCTTTCTAATTTTATAATGCCACTATGAATTTCTTCTCAGCTTTTAAAAATTTGAAGCATGAAGGGAAGTAAATACATGTGTTTGGCCTGTCATATCTATCCACTCTCTGGCTTTGATGTTCAAATATAACATACTGAGACCAGAAGCAAAGGGCTTCTGGTTAAAAATGGTGAGTTAACATGTTTTTATCTCCTTTCTCTCATAAAACTTTACTGAAATAAAGACACATGAACTAAAAACATGTTTGTGTGTGTATAAAACACAAGGACAAATGAAATGGAAAATGACGCATAGTGTATGACAAATTTTCTCTACTTTTAAAGGATAGAGTGTAGTTGGGTGCTAATGAGTGACTGACATGAGTCGGGGTGTACACTGAATGAGTCAATTCACCCTGCAGAAACCCTCGGAGGCTCAGCACTTACAGGCAGCCACGAGGCTTTGAGCATGCTACAGCCCAGCTTCCCTAGACCACACAACGTAACGCTTTACCCACTCACCCATCCATACCACTCACCAATAAAGGGACAAGAAGGTTATTTCTTGGATAATTTGAACCAGAGAAGCTCCAGGTTTAGGAAAGCCAGTTGAGTAGAAGATTGTGATGAAGCAAGAGGCTAATAACATGAGATTAAAAGAATTATTACACTTTTAAACATCATCTCCTGTATTAGGTTCATCATACTGCTGTACAAAGTAGCATAAGACACAGTCAGTAGCTTAAACAATAGAAATGCATGGTCTCACAGTTGTGTAGCTCAAAGTCCAAGATTAAAGTTTAGGCAGGTGTGGATCCTTCTGAGGATTGTGAAGGGGACCTATTTCTTGTCTCTCCTCCTACCTTCTAGGGGTTTGCTGGCAATCTTTGATACTCCTTAGCTTCCGCTGTATCACCCCAGTCTCTGCCTTTATCTTCACGTAGAGTTCTCCATGTGTGTGCGTTTGGGTCCAAGTTTCCCCTCTTCACAAGGAACCAGCCATATTGGAGTGGAAGCCCACCCTATTCCAATATGGCATCATCTTAATTATAATAGTTACATCTGCAAATGACTCTATTTCCAAATAACGTCACATTCTGAGGTACTGGGAGTTAGAATGCAATATATGAATGAATGGCAGGGGAAGGGGGTGGGGAGAGACACATATTCATCTCGTTCTCAAAATTCTAGTAACTGGGCGTATTATAAACATCTTTGTCACCCCTCTCCCTGTGAGTTTGAAGAAACTGAAAGCACTTAGATAAAAGGTTTTCAAAAACTGACATTTGGAGTTCTTCAAAGATTGCATTTTGCTTCTGATTACAGCCACTCCTCACTTAATCACCTACCTGTTTAACAACTGCTGGGACTTTGAACCAATTCTTCAATGTGGACAATCCCCTTACTCAGTCTTTGTTTCATTCCCGCAGTCAGTTAGTATTTACTACACAAAGGGTTCACGAGACTACATATTTTGTTTGTAAGTGTGATGTCATGTGGTAGCTATTGAAAAATACGTACACCCTATGGCACCAAACATACCACAAGACGTCCACATTTAAGCTGCTTGCTTATTGAGCAATTCACTTAACGACCTAGTCTTAGGAATGAAACTTGGTTGTTAAGTGAGAAATGCCTGTACTCTACCTGTTGCCAAGTCCCGCCCATGTACATTTAGTTCTTAAATATGAATAAGCATCCACAAATGATTAGATACTTAAATAATGCTCCCAATAGGAAAGAGACAGATTGATATAAGCAGTGAGAAGTACAGGAGCCTAAAGGCAACAGAGGAAATGCAAAGCAGAAGAAAGCTTTTTCAAAATTATAATTAAGATGGTCATCAAGAAGGCAGCGTGAAGAAAGACTCTTGAAACCTCTCTGGAAAAATACAATGAATTTAAAGACTGAATCCAACAAGGGATCCCCTAAGCAACACACAGCCTCAGCTAAGAGAACCACTCATCACAAGAAAACACATTAAGGCCAGAAAAAGGGAGGTGAGTGCAAGAGAAGGGAAGGGAGCAGTGTGGAAGCATGTCACAAAGCAAGACCTGGAGACCCTCAGAGGAGGGGGGAGCTGGGAGCATGGGCTGAGGTGCAGCACGACTGCAGGCAGGTTGGAGGCTGAGAACTGACAAAAGTAGAGGCATGGGTGGCTAGAGCCCAGGACTGATGGCAGAAGTGGGGGCACAAATGACTATAGTGTAATTCAGGGGCTGGAGCAGGTTGTAAGTAGCTGTAATGTGGCACAGGAGGCTGTAGTGGTGTGCAGGCAACTGGAACACTGAGCTGGTGGCCCACACGAGGCAAGTGTGGGCAGCTGGAGTGGCATGCAGGGGCCTGAGCTGGCAGCCGGAGAGCAACATGGCCATAGATGAGTTAGGGCTCCAGGAGAAACAGTGTGTGGCCTTGGACACAAAGCCTGGCTGCTTCCCCTTACTCTCTCCCAAACCTTGCCCCACTAACTCCACCCAGTGAGTGCCTGCATACAGTTAGCCACAGCCAGGATGCAGCCATTATCTGTGCCATAAACAGACCTGTGCCTATCCCAACAAACTCTGCCCCAACACTTACAGCTGAAGCTGGTAGGGGAATCCAGGAAAACTGTGAAGCACAGGTGTGGCAGCTTTAGCCTATACTGAAATTGTGGAAGCATAGAATACCATCACCCACCATATCCTCATGAAGAGGCAATGCACTGAGACCAAGGTGACTGGATCAAGGAAGAGAAGCCTACTTTTCAGGAAGGCTCCTAGAGTGAGAGGATCAAATAGTCAAGAGAAAATATTGTAAGATGCTTCAATGATACCAAGTGGAAGGCAAAACAAAAACCTCTTCATATCTGCCAGGGACATCCTCATGTCCAGAAAAAGAAACACATCAACTACAATGAACACCTTATGATTCAAAGTCACTTAGAAAGAAAATGAAAAATTTCCAGAAAAGGAACTTAGAGATTTGGAAATATATGACCCAAATGGCACAAAATTTAAGACTGTAGATTTTAAGACACTCAGAGAGCTCAAAGAATGCTAGCACAGTATTCAGATGCAGCTAAATGATCTCAGAAAGAAAATTTGTGAGCAAAAGAAACACTTTAACAAAGCAATTGAAACTATAAAAGTAGAATCTAATAGAAATTCTGGAGATCAACAACACAATAAAATAATTGAGAAATGAATTAACTAGCATAGGAAGCAGGGCAGACCAGATGAAGGAAAGAATTAATTCGTGATATCAATGATGGAAAGACAAAATGTCACAGATGCAAGAAGAGAAGGATTCAAGAGTCAAAAGAAATAAAAGAACCATTTAAGAAATTTATGACACCATTAGAAAGAACATTAGAATAATAAGAGTCCCAGAAGAGGGAGAGTAGAAATCCATAGAGTGCCTATTCAAACAAATAGTACACGAGAACTTTCCAAACCTATGAAAAGAACTTGAACTCCAAATTCAAGAACACAGGACTCCTAGCAATAGAGATTCCAGCAGATCTTCTCCAAGGAACATTTTACTGAAGATGTCAAAAATCAAAGACAAAGAGAGAATTTTTAAGGCAGCTATTATTACTGATACCATAGAAATACAAAGGATTCTAAGAAAATATTATGAAAGACTTTATGTCACCAAATTTTAACAATCTAGAAACATACAGTCTGGCTAGACTGAACCAAGTAGAACTGGATAATCTGAAAAGACCAATCAACATAAGAAAATTAAAACAATCATCCAAAACCTGCTCAAAGGCTAAAACCCAGGACCAGACCGTCTCACCAACAAGTTTTATCAGCTGTTCAAAGAGGAATCAATTCCTATCATCCTCAAACTCATCCAAAAAATTGAAGAAGAGGCAATACTTCCCATCTCATTCTATGAGGCCAACATTACCCTAATAGCAAAGCCTGGTAAGGATAACACAAAAAAGAGAAAATTATAGATCAATATCTCTGATGAACACAGACACAAAAATCCTAAAGAAAATACTACTATAGCAAATAGAATACAATAATGCATTAAAAAGATTATACACCATGATCAAGTGGGATTTATCCCAGGTGTACAAGGATGGTTCAACATACCAAAATCAATCACTGTGATACACCACATAAAATAAAACATAAAAACCATATAATCATATCAATTGATGCAGAAAAAGCATTTGACAAGACACGAAATCCATTTATGACCAAAACACTGAATAAAATGTGTATAGAAGGAACGTACCTCAACATAATAAAGGCCATATGTGACAAACTCTCAGCCAATATCATACTGAATGGGATAAAACTGAAGCCTATTCTCTTAAAATTAGGAACAAGACAGGGATGTCCCCTGTCACCACTGCTATTCAATATAGAATTGTAAGGTCCAGTCAGAGGAATAAGGCAAGAGAAAGAAATAAAAGGTATTTAAATTGGGAGAGAGAAAGTTAAACTATCACTTTTTGCAGATGATGTGATTCTTTATATAGAAAATTCTAAAGACTCCACCAGGAAATTATTAGAAACAATAAACAAATATAGTAAAGTTGCAGGATACAAAATCAATGTACAAAAATCAATTGCAGTTTTACATACTAACAACAAAACTTCAGAAAAAGAAATGAAAAAAATAATAACTTTTACAATTGCAACAATAAGAATAAAATACCTAGAAATAAAGAACATGACAAAAAGATCCATAACAAAGTATGTGAAGGACTTATACATTGAAAACTATAATACATTATTTAAAGAAATTGAAGAGGACCCAAAAAATGGGAAAGATATTCCATGTTCATGGATTGGAAGACTCAACATATCAGGTTGGTGCAAATGTAATTGCGAGTTTTGCATTGTTGAAATTTGCCATTTGATATTGGAATACATTGTTAAATGTGATTATGTTATACATCATTTTAAGGCACATTTCTCCTATATGTTTTTTGCTACTGACTTATTACTTGCTGTTTATTTAATATTTATTTTAGATTACAGAAATGATGTTAGACAAAATGCAAATTTGAACAATTTTCTTATTTGAGTTCAAAATGGGTCGTAAAGCAGCAGAGACAACTCACAACATCAATAATGCATTTGGCCCAGGAACCGCTAATGAACGTACAGTGCAGTGGTGGTTCAAGAAGATTTGCAAAGGAGACAAGAGCCTTGAAGATGATGAGCATAGTGGCTGGCCATCGGAAGTTGACAACAACCTATTAAGAACAATCATCTATGCTGATCCTCTTACAACCACAGGCGAAGTTGCTGAAGAACTCAATGTCGACCATTCTGTGGTAGTTCAACATTTGAAGCAAATTGGAAAGGCAAAAGAGCTCAATATCTGGGTGCTTCATGAGCTGATCAGAAATTTTAAAAATTGCCATTTTGAAGTGTTGTCTTCTCTTATTTTATGCAACAACAGTGAACTATTTCTCAATCGGATTGTGATGTGTGATGGAAAGTAGATTTTATATGACAACCACCAAAGACCACCCCAGTGGTTGGACTGAGAAGAAGTTCCAAAGTACTTCTCAAAGCCAAACTTGCACCTGAAAAAGGTCATGGTCACTGTTGGGTGGTCTGCTGCCAGTCTAACTTACTACAGCTTTCTGAATCTCGGTGAAACCATTACATCTGAGAAGTATGCTCAGCAAATTGATGAGATGCATCCAAAACAGTAATGCCTGCAACTGGCATTGGTCAACAGATGGGGCCCAATTCTCCACAACAATGCCTGACCACGTGTCGCACAATCAATACTTCAAAAGTTGAATGAATTGGGCTACGAAGTTCTGTCTCATTCACCATATTCACGTGACCTCTCGCCTGCCGATTACCACTTCTTCAAGCATCTCAACAACTTTTCACAGGGAAAAATGCTTCCACAATCAGCAGGATGCAGAAAATGCTTTCCACAAATGTGTTGAATCCCGAAGCATGGATTTTTATGCCAGAGGAATAAACAAACTTATTTCTCATTGGCAAAAATGTATTGACTGTAACATTTTCTATTTTGATTAATAAAAATGTGTTTGAGCCTAGTTATAATAATTTAAAATTCCTGGTCTGAAGCCACAATTAGTTTTGCACCAACCTAATAATTAAAATCGCCATATCTCCCAAAGTAATATTAACTCATTCCTATCAAAATTCCATAGACATTCTTTCAAGGAATAGGTTTTAAAAATTATCAAATTTGTGTGGAACCATAAAAGATCCTGAATCACCAAAGCATTCCTACACAAAAAGAAGAAGACCGGAGGAATCATGCTCCACAATTTTAATCTATACTATAAAGGGTCAATAATCAAAACAGCTTGATATTGGCAGAAAAACAGACACATAGACCAATGGAACAGAATTGAAAATGCGGAAATAAACCCACAAATATATGGACAGATAATTTTTGACAAAGGAGCGAAAAATACACAATGGGGTAAAGTAAGCATCTTCAGTAGATGTTGCTGGGAAAAATTGGAAAACCGCATGCAAAAGAATAAATCTGAACTTAAAACTGTCACCATATACCAAAATTAACTCAAAATGGTTTAAATACCTCCACATGAAACACAAAACAATAAACTGTACAGAAGAAAACATCAGTACTAAACTTATAGACCTTGGGTTCAGGAAGGACTTTATGACACTGACCTCAAGGGCAAAGGAAGTAAAAGTAAAAATAAATGAATGGGATTATATTAAACTAAAAAGCTTCTGCACAACAAAAGACACCATCAACAAATGAAAGCAAAGAGACAACCAAACAAATGAAAAAAATATTTGCAAACAATGCCACTGATAAGGGGCTAATATAAAAAATATATAAAGAATTCATTGAATTCAACAACAAAAAAACAACAGTCCAATTAAAAAGTGGGCAGAGGACCTGAACAGACATTTCTCCCATGAAGACATACAAATGGCCAACAGACATATGAAAAAATGCTCAGCTTCACTAGCTATTAAGGAAATGCACATCAAAACAATGTGATAGCACCTCACACCTGTGAGAATGGCTATTATCAACAAAACAGGGAATAACAAGTGCTGGAGAGATTGTGGAGAAAAAGGAATCCTCATACACTGCTGGTGGGGGTGCAAACTGATACAATCGCTATGGAGGACAGTATGAGAGTTTCTCAAAATATTAAAAACAGAGTTACCATATAACCCAGCAACCCACCTTCTAACTATCCAAAAAATTTGAAAACTTTAGTCTGTCAAGATATATCTACCCTAAATGTTCATCACAGCATTATTCACGGTGGCCAAGTCATGGAAACAGCTAAAGTGCCATGTCCTTCGACAGAAGATTAGATAAAGAAGTTGTGGTACATTTACACAATGTAATACTACTCAACCATAAGAGAAGATGAAATACCAACATTTTATGATAACATGGATGAACCTTGAGATCATCATGCTAAGCAAAATAAGCCAGACAGAAAAAAACTTTGTGAATCATATGACTTGGCTCCTATGTGGAATATAAAACTGAAAGTAGCAAAGAAACAAAAACTTATGGACACAGTCTCTGGTAGTTATCTGAGGGTAAGTGTGGAGGGAAGTGTGGAGGAGGGAGGGGGACTCAAACATATGATGATGAAAAAAGAACTGATTCTAGGTGGTAAACACATAATGTAACATATGAATGATGTACAGTAGAATTGTACACTTGGAACCTTTGTAATTTTTGCTGACTAATGTCACCCCAATAAATTTAACAATTAAAAAATTACAATTAATGGTCACATCAAAGCAAAAAAGAAAAAAATGCTGCAATCATAAACCTAAAATGGGACATTATGAAAAAGAAATGTTCAGAAGATAAGAAAGAGGTCTTAGAAATCAAAAGCAGAATAGAATAAATAAAGGACAGTAAAATGTCAAAGAAATAACATAAATATAATACAAAATAATATATATTCCATTTCTCTCCCTGGAGAGATTCCTTCCCAGCCCTCTTATTTCCTTGCTTCAATCTGAATCTGTTTTTCTTCAGGTCCAATACAGTGGTCATACTTGGATGTCTCTTTGCTTTGCTGCTTTTCAAGCAGTATATACTTATTTATAAATATAACATAAAAATAATTTAAAGCCAGAATATAAACTAAAGAACAAGATGGAGAAAAGCTCTAGATTGCTTAATACAACACTAGATATTGAAAGACAATGAAGCAATGCCTTTAAATTATCAAAGGAAAATATTTTCAGGCTATTTAGCCGAAGTTTCAATTAATTGTGCCAACCATGTACTATCAAAAACAGAGGCTTTTATAGCTGGAAATTTTCCAGACAGCCCTAGTAGTTTTAGTCAAGCAAGATATCAAGAACTAAACCTTCCATATATCCTATCTAAGGAAGCTTTTGCTGGATGTGCTTAAGCCCAGTAATGGGTTAAGCAGGGGTTGTGGGATATAGGAAAAGAAGGATCTAGCCAGAAAAGCAGTGAAGTAAAGAGATCATCCCAGGATAACTACTGTTTTGGACCTAGAGAAAAACAGGTTCAGATTTGAGCAGGAGGATGGAGTACTGAGAAGGAAGTTCTCTGGGAAAGTAAATGATATTGGTAGTTTGACATAGTTAAGCATTTGAAAGGTATCTGCCATATGTAGATACTATATCTCTTGGTGCATTTGGAAAAAAGAGAAGACAAGCAAATAAAAATTGATAAAATGATAAAAAAGGATAAAACCTTAAGAAATATAAAACTTATGAGAAAGGAAATAATCACAGTACACAATTTGGTTCAGTAGTGAAAAAAATCATTTACATGACCATAAAAATAGCAACCTTTTCTCTTGACTTTAACTACATAATATTACTATGTGAGAAAAAGTATGGGATGATGCTAGTAGAAAAGAACAAAATCTTTTTTAAGCATCATATCTTATATTGATAAATCAAAATTGTAGTATAAGCATACCATTCAAAAATATGAAAGTAGAAGAAGAAATGGGTGAAGGGTTTAAAGTAGGTGATGGGGGAATTCAAGAAGAGGGAGAAGTGAGAGAGTGAGGTATTAGTACTGATTATAACTCTTGTAGCATCATGTCCAGCACTACACAAGTGGTGGGAACACGAAAAGGGTGACACAAAGTTAAGAAAGACAAGACAGTAGCCAAAAATATATTACAAGTGGGGCCAGGGGGCTCCAGCCTCAAGGACTGAAAGAGCCCCAAATCGGGCCAACACATAGCTTTTATTGATGGATAGAATGAGTAAGTGACACTTGTATGGAGAAGTAAAACCTTCCTCTTTCCAAGATCTGTGATTATCATGCCTTATGGCTGTTCCTAAAATTCCCCATTGTGTTACAGCACATATTGTGCCTTTTATGCATATACATAGCCCCAAGGACCCAATGTACCGAAACCACCCTAGGGGGTTGACTCAGTACCTAAGTCATTCCTATTGTAGCATGACCAATATTGTTCTATCAGGTCACCATTGGAGCAGTATAGGACACAAGGCAGCCAGAGGGTAAAAGATTAATCTCAGAGAGGGTGAGGGGCTATGCCTCAGCTCTGTTGAGCCCAAACTCTCTCCTGATGGCCCCTATATGACTGTGCCTGTCTTAGGTTGTTCCTCCCTTGAGGGATCTTACCCATCATTGACTAACCAGCCGTCCTCCAGGGTCATACAGAGTGATGTGAGGTGTGTGAGTGAAGGAGGAACAGTACCCCCAAGAGAGGGTGAGTTCTGTCTCCTAGGTATTCTATACCTCCATGGCCTCCATGCTTAGCTCCTGCCTGAGGATGTCATGGGGAATGCATGAGGGGACAGACAGGTCTGCAGCTAGAAGGCAACATAGCATTACCTGATTTTTAAAACTATGTACATGTATAATTTTGACAAAAATGACAAAGAATACAAAAGCAGATAAAATGATACCCAAATATGCTGAATGTAATTTGAAAATATAGCTATAAATGTTATTTCTAAATGTAGTATATTGATTGATACTCCACACCAAGTTAAAAAAACAACGAAGTCAATCAGATATTATTAGCATCATTGTTGATAATGGTTAACAAACAGAAAAGTCAATATGACAGACAATTATAGACAGCTTAGAGAGTTTAAGGTTAATTGCAGGTAATTGCAGTGACAGAGAGTTATTGTAAAACCTATTTCTATTGAAATGTAGAATCTGGTATCATGTGCATGTATAACTGGGAGAAAATACTAGATACAACTTTCTGACAGTATTTATAATTTGAATTACAAAATCTGCTTCATTTTATGGATATACCTAAAAATGTGGACTAATGATTACATGGATTCTAGACATGAATTTGCTACTTAAAACTCTTCTCATCTCTCAGTGAGTTGATAATATTTGTGTTAGCCAAAGGTGTAGCATTAAAATCTCAAGTGGAAGAGATCAAGAAGCATTCAAGGAGAAAAAAGGAAATCAGACAGGAAGGAAAGATTAAGAACAGATGGCCATTAGTCTGGAGAAAGATTGCACTTCGATTGTTCTATGTTACGACTACACTGAGTAGAAAGAAATAACTATTGTGTCAGTAAGCAAGGAGATACTAGGCCAGGGGTAAAAGAGTATTCAAAGTTCCAAAATAGCAACCTTCATGGGGAGGAATAGAGTTAGATAACAAGTAATTACCAGACATGGAGTTCCATGCTGATCTGAAATAGGAAATTAAAGTGTTATATAGGGTATATAAGTTATAAAGGAACTACCTGATGATATTTTATGACATTCATTTTATTCCCATTTACTGCCAGATTTTGAAGTATGTCTACCAGGTGTCAGCAGTGATTAAATTTGTGTTTTTTATGGGCATTATTGAAGCACACTGGAGTAATGTATACAATTACTGTGAATAACTAGAAAGTATAGGATGTTTACGAAAGAAAAGTACAGTGATATTCAAGTCGTAACTTTGAAATTAATCCCTTATTATGTACTTAGTAATTAATAACTTGGGGAAAAGAAAGATGACTTTATTTTTTATTTTTTTTGGTAGTTCCCTGGCTGGGAATTGAACCTAGGCCGCGGTGTTGAGAACACCGAAGCCCAGCCACTACACCACCAGGGAACTCCCTAGAAAGATGACTTTATAAATATGCTACTAAATTATATAAAATTAAATTTTAAAGAATTAAGATGTATTTTTAACTATTTGTTCAGCAATTCAAATTATTTAATATTCTCATTATCAAGGTAGATGAATTATGTGATATTACTGTTCTTTATAATTTAGATGTAACTATTGTGCAAGCAGGAAAGTTCCTTTCATATTTATGTATGTGACAAAGATAACATACGCGTGTTGTAAGTAAGTCAATATGAAGGCATACATTTAATATAAGACAAATATTCTCCCCTCTTCCAGTCAATGTCACTTATCAGTAATTTTAACATATGTATGTGGTGTGTGTCGATCACCTCACATAAACATAACGCACTTGTATAGCATTGTTCCTTTTTCCATCAAAAGCAAGAAAATACTGTAATTTTAAAAAATTTATCAATATTGTAGACATCCCTTCAGATCTGTACTATTAGATCACTTGTAGAAGCCATAATATAGATGTGCCATAATTTTTGGACCATTTGTTTACTATTATAGAATGAAAATGAGCATCCTTTTACATGTATCTTTATATATTGGCTATTTTGTTCTAAAAATATGTTAATAAAAGTGGAATTTGCTAGATTAAAAATATTAGATCACGTTATTATTACTATTGAATAGGTACTACATTAGCATGGTAAGAAAAATTCAGAGAAAAAAATGTATATAAAAATAATGTTTTCCATTACATAAATAACTTTTAGGCTTAAATGGAAAAGTCTGGAGAGTCTGTTATCTAATACATACAAGGGCTGTCTAAAAAATCCAGTTGTACATGTCTCTATTTTTACTATTAAATGGCTGGAATACTTTCAGGACAGTCCTTGTAGAGCAGCCCAGGAAGTTGGATTATGGTAATCATTTGGTAATGTGTGATTAGGTACACTAATGACTAACCTTGATAGCCAACATTCAATAAAGCTCTTGATTTGCCATGAGCACTGAATTAAAACGTGGCAGGTTATTGCACAAGCATTTAAATTGATCATTCCCATTGCTTAATAGATTTTAATCTGGAAATTGATTTTATAGGCTACATAGACTACCATATTTTCAGAGGATATGCAGATTTTAAATTTTATTTATTTATTTATTTATTTATTTTTGCTTTTTGGTATGTGGGTAGCTCCCTGGCTGGGAATCGAACCCAGGCCGCAGCACCGACAGCGCCAGCGCCGAAGCCTTAAGCCACTACACCATCAGGGAACTCCAGATTTTAAATTTTTATTGCTGTTCTTATATGAAATAACCCTTTGAGAATCAAGATGAAACCAGTGATACTACTATTTCGCTGGTAACTAAATAGTATCATAAGGAATGCTTAAGGAGTTGTTTAGAAAAAACAATGCCCCCCCCACCCCCCATTTTTCTCAGATGTATCCCAATTGGCTAGAGTAGTATCAGGCACATGATAGGAACTCAGTAAATACTAGGTGACTGTATAATATTCAAATTTAACCAAGAACTTGAAGACATGGGCTCTTAAATGATCCGATTCCAGCATTTACGAGTTAAAATGCATTCACCCTAATAGTATGCATATAAAACAAATGAAATCATATAACATATTGGGAAGGTAATCAGATGAAATTCTTGCCATACCTATTAAATGTATTCCATTATGTCAGTCCCATTTTACTTCCAAGTTTTAACTTTCAAAGGGCTGTTAGCTATTCTGATCACAGGAGCATCAATAGTACGGGCACATTTATACAACTCAATTTACACAGGGGAAAAAACAATTATGAGAGTCAGAGGCACATACAATCAATTGGTTTACATTTAATAAAGATTATGATTAAATTCTTCAGGAATAATGAAGACAGTCTGTCTGATGGTTTGGAAATATTTAACTGGAAGCCTAAGTGTTGACTTACTTCTTAAGGTCCTTTCTACCATCTTGACTCCAGGAAAAATAAAAGTTACTCCATAAATTTATTTTTTGCCAAAAAGAAATGAAGTTAATTTGATAAACAGAAGTGAATATCCCTTAAAACTAAGTAACACTACTAAAATGGCAAAATAATTTTCAACTTTTTTTTTTTTACCCTCAATAGCAAGTAAGAACATAGCAAATCTCTCAAACCCAGTAAAACCTATGAGATGCAAATTAGGCTCATCTTTGATAACTGGTACTTCTACAAGTACAAAATAAAAATGTTTCCAAAAAGCATTAATTAAGCTTATTTAAACATAACCATATAAAAATTTTGGGGGGGCTATACATGCTTTACATTGGGCATAAGAATCATCAATCCTACACAGATATAATTTGTAGAAATAGGAAACTTAATTGTAAAATTTTGTTGATCTTTTGGAATTATGAAATGTTCACTCAAAAACAAAATGTGCTTTCAAAACTTCTGCAACGAATTTTTTGAAATTTATTCTAAAAGTCAGAGACAAAATTTTAAGACAGTTATACTAAAAATACATGCGTGAACAAAAAAAGAGAAAGCACGGGCATACAAAATGAACATAGTAAAATTTTAATGGATACAGTATTCTGGATACAAGTGGAATATCACTAGGTAAGAACTCTATTTACCTCAGAAATCTATGACAGTATGGATTGAGATAAAGTCCATGATGGTATGGATCGAGATAAATCAAAGTTTAGGAAAGCCACTTCACTATTCACATTGTAAATCACTGCTGACCAGAAGCTAAAGTAATTTATTTTAGACTAAGATTTTCAATGGTATTATAGAACAAATCTATTTGATGAAGGTGATCTGTACTCATTACAAGGTAGCTGGGGCAAGTCAAACCACAGAGAGCCCTTACAGACAAAGCACCAAATAATGAATTGTTTGTGGCTTTTGTTTTGGGTCACCTTAAATTTTATTTTGTTTAAATGTGTTTTCCATGAACATTCACATACAAATTCTTCAGGCAAAAAGTTTTAACATGGTACTTTCTGCTTAGAGATCTTGCCAATTGTTACTTACAATTGCTTTTACGCAATGAATATTTGAGAATAATCCCAAACCCATACTTAACTGGTTACAGTTCTAAGATGCAGAACTTTTTCTTTAATTTTCTGGTCCCTGAAAATTCAGTAGGGCCAAATGCATTAACTGGAAGTAGCATTTGTTTAAAAAAGAAAGCCTTACTCAAAGATGATAATGAATAAAATAACTATTTAGGCTCTCATACACAATCTTCCTAAATTTTCACCCTGTAAGAAAAGATTACAATGTCCTTCAGAGGCTTGCTATTTATGCCCCATAGAATCAAAAGAAACTAAAAAGGAATTTAACATTTCAACAAGCTAGAACTATTTACTGTAAGCATACAGTGAAATTCTGGAAGACATACAACCAAACTTTGAGAAAACACTATTAACAGGTAAAGATGTGCTGAAGAAGGCAATTTATAAATGAAATATTACTAATTCTGTTTATGCATACAACTTATAAAATAGAAAAAAAATGCTATTTCCCCAATAGTATAGCATCACACTAACACTACAGCTAAGATTGAAAGCTTCTGTACACACGTCCACTACACCTCGACAGCAGCATATGCCTCTTAGACACTCATTTGTTACCTAACATATGCCAACTATGGTTTTAAGGACTTGTATGTTTGAGCAGGCTAAAATAATCATTCTGCTTTAACTATGAGACAAAGTTTATCAGTTTCAGGTAATGAAAAGATTTATAATCAGTGAAGAAACATTAAACCTCCACTACAGGATGGGAAACGCTTCTAAGGACATGATATAATCCTAACGGTTTGGGTTATGCCCCTAGATAGAGTGTATGTGGGAATAGTTAGGAGCCTGAAGAAATAGTATATTGGACCTAAATAATCATCAAATCAGCAATAACTACTAGAAACTCAAGTGTGAATTATTGGTGTTTTTCCAGTTTACAGTTTAGGACTACTCAAAGCTATTCTGTCACTATGTTTGCTGTCAGATGCAAATTAGTATCCAAATAGGGAGCAGTCCGAATCTCAAGGAATTTTGAAAAATTAGAATGGCTGTGCATCTAATCTTATTTTTGCACTCTGAAAATAGTGCTATAAAACTCACTTATTTTCGCAGCTTCTTAGACCGTCTATAATCATAGATAATTCAAATTAAACTTGCTTGCCTGCAAATTCTTTACTAGAGGAAGTAAAAGTAAAGTACATTTCGGTTGTTTTGCTGCTGGTCTCCTCATGTTATGTGCCTAATCAATGAGAACACTACTCTAGGAATTTATTGTGCTACTTTAACGTAACTGAATGTAAGAAAAACTGGTAGTTCAAATTTTGACAACTGATTTTGTGGGGGGGGAAGTGACAGACTTATTTTAAAATAAAAGAACCAAAATATCCACATAAAGTCTAAAATCAGATGGGCACTTTGATAACCTGAATTAGGAACGTTAAGTTTACAAAAGAAGCTTGGAAGGCTCTTTCTGAAAAATATAAAATCTAACCTTGTTTTTATACATTGTGGCTTCCTTTTTTAAAAATTAAGTTCTGTGATAAAATGAAAAGATAACTCCTGCTGTCACACAGGACATCATCTGTCAGTACTTTGTAATAGAAATATATTTTCTAAGTATTTTAACTTGAATATTTTCAAATAATTGAAGATATTTTTTAAAGCTCTACTCCAAGTTTACAGCTGTTCAGTTTTTTAAAAATATAATTTGGGTCTCCAACAAAGAGGACATGACTGGGCTAAGCTACTTTGGTAACCTTAAAGGATAGTGAGGTTCAGATACAGAACATTTCCTGAACATGGCTGAACTTTAACAGAAGTGATTATTTCCTTATCCAAACAGTTAATGCAGGATACTACCAGATCTCCACTACAAAAATCGTGCCAGTATTTTTTCAGACAATTGTTTTTACCATCTGCTTAAAAACTGTGTACCACCAGAGGCAAAGCACATAAAAGTGAAAGTAAACTTGTTTCTATTTTTCCTAAATAAACTCTTATAAAATCTTGTGGAAAAAATTAATGTATAGAAAGTAATTCCCGTATTATCAGCCCAAAATTACTATTTTTTTGTAGAAACAGAAACCTCAATCATAAAATGTCTACCTGTTTAAATTAAAATACCAGCCCTGAAGTCTTTCAACATCAAGACATTAAAAAAAAAAAAGCTTACAAATTCAAGATGATGCTTAAAATGCAAGCTATGGTTCGAAAATTTGTGTTTATAGAAAGAGACTAAAATTTTGTCACTGCAAAATTCCCTATGGTTTTTTGCACTGACATTAAAAGAAAGCTTTTAGTCTTTTGGTCACTTGAAGCTGCTACTAAATGCAGTAAACCTTTAACATGGGGAAAAAAGAGAGCGAGAAACTGAAGGATAGTTAAGGTAACTACATCACATACAAATAAAACAGTTTGAAATAAACAGTCATTTTCTGCTGGGATCTGAAGATACAAGAAGAGTTTCCCACCATCTCTTCCTTTTCGAAGAGGATCCTCTAATCAGAAATAATTCCTTTAAGTTACTGTGAGTGGTATCGCCTGGCAGCAGCTCCAATTTCCTAGGCTAGTCTTCAATCCAAATAATTAAGTAATCTCACAAGGAATAATCATACATGGTGATAGGGTAAAAAAGCAGGGCAGTTCTTCCATGCACAAACATTTCAGGAGAAAAACCATCAATTTTAAAGATAACCATCGGTTTAAGGTATCCTAGCACATTCTAACCCTAAGTTTTGCTTTATACCATTGGTGACTAAAATTAACAGTAAGTTTTACTTTTTTTTTTTTGCCTGCAACTATATACACATTGCAAAACTATTCTGCATCACATGATTTTAAATGAAATAAATATAAAAATGAACCACACAATCAACACATAACTTTAATACTCCACATTAATATCTCGATCACAATGGTGGTAACCTCCTTGTCAACAATCTTGTGAGTTGAGGAGTTGATTCTCATTCTCATATCCATCAGGCAGATATGCTCTCCTCAGCTGGTCTGACTTAGGTATGGAGCCTCCATTCTTCACATGGCGTGACAGGAAAGCACGGACTGCTGGGTGATCGGCCTTCTCAAGTGGGATGTTGGCTTCCAGGCACATTTTCACAAAGTCCTGGATAACACTGACTTTCTCTGTTTGTGCAGTACTGTTGCACTGAAGGGATGCAGTTAGGGGCCTCTGCTTCTTTCTCACATTCTGCTCTTCAAATTCTGCCTTCCTCTTGGTATGAGTCTTTGACTTGAGGTGGTCACTAATGGCAGACTTGCGAACGTGATTCAGCACAACATTGCAAGAAGTGCAGAAGAGTTTTCCGCCATCTTCGTGCAGCTCACCTCCAAACTCAGTGACTCGATCCAGGGGAGTCACATACAAAGCAGTCTTAGAACGGTTTCGAGCGGGTGGTGCTGTCACTACAAATCTTTCCATTCTGACTTTGAATAAGGTTCTTTCAAGAAAAGAGAAACAAAGAGAAATGTTATAACAACAGTTTATTTGGGAAGCAATGAACAATAAAAAGAAAGTATAAACAGTTTTAAGATTAAAGACTTCAGAAAACTTAATTCAAATGAACAGACCATGTGTTAAGTCTTAACTTACCTGGAATACCTAAGGAAAGGCAAAACCAGAGCAAGTTACTAGTGACAACTAGGTCCATACCTCAATTTTGAGTAAATTCAAATAAAACCATGAAAAAAGAACTCTCTCAGATGTCACCATTTTTTTAGGAAAACCTAATCACAGGTCAATATTTAAGGCATTATATTAATTTCATCCAATTTAGATGTGTATTTTAGTTTAAAAGAGTTCTCTTCTTTCATAGTTCTGGGGTAACTTATTTTAGGAACACAACTGTAGGCAACTGCAAACAAAGTTTGTTTAAACAAGTGGGTAACTAAACTGGTATAATTCTATATGAAGATGGGAATAAATTCCAAAATTGCTCTGAGAAAAAAGTATTAACTAAGAAAGAAGACAGACCAAATACAATGAACATCAGCAACAATGACATTAAATGTTAAAACTAAAATACAGAGTTCAAAGTCATTTTTTAATGCATAAATATCTCTACCTGATTTTCCAAAAGGTGATGATCAAGGTATCCAAGTACTTTTTGTAACACCTTTTTCCATTAATTTTTAATACTTATTAATATTTATTTCACATATTAACTAGTAAGTTAGACCAAAACTAAGAACTTATTTACATAGTGCTTAATATATGATAGATGGTCAATCACAATTTGTTGATAAAGTAATTGATTATCTTTGCTATTTTTCCAAATATTTAACTCAGAAATTGCCTGATAATTTCTAAATTTATCCTAATAACAAACTTTTATGATCACTGCCAAAATCATGACATTATGGGCAGTAAAATTTGAGATATTGAACAAATGTTGCTGGCGGTGACCATTTGTTCTCTGGGGCTATGTCCTTTGGGCTAAGCTCTTACATTAACTTAGATATAAGAAATTAAAATGAATTTGATAAAATGCAAGATAGAATTCTGTCTGTATAAATATGTTAGAGACAAACTCCTAAGTGTACCCTGAAGAACGACACTTTGTAAATGTAATCAGAAACAATGGTGTTAATTCATACTAGACAATTCATAGTTGGAAACACGAAATCTCTCTCAAAATTGCCAATGTGTTAGACATCTGTGGACATAAACTCAGAGAAGGACTGAATATTTCACATAAATTCTATAAAGTATGATAAAGTTTAGGTTTTAATAGGTTTAATTCTATTTTTTTCCATTAAAATTTTAAACCATAACTTTCATGTGCCAAATACTGTGTTTGGAAATAGGTTTTCAATGGTAAAATAAGACACATATGATTCCTGCCTAATAAGTAGCTGGCGATTTATCATTACATATTTGCACTTCAAGTTAATGGTTTATATTTTATATTCCTATAGCGAATCAGTCCTGTGATCAATGGCTCTAAACTAATTTTGGAAAAACATTATAGGAGGGCTGTGCAAATAGTATCCAGCCATGTAATATGGAAAAGAGGCATTTATGGCTGGATTTTTTCTGGATAGCTCTCAAATATTTGTGTCCAATAATGTCTAAATCTTTCTATGTGAAAAGTTTTCTGTCTTTATATATTTAGATTTCAAACTTAAAAAAAAAGTGTTATTCTCTGAAGCATAAAATGCTCAATGACCTGTAATACTGTGAAAGTCCTATTACATTCCAATGTCTTGTAACTTTCAAAAGTCTGTTTGTGTTACTGCAGAGGCAACTATCCACCCAGTAGAGGATGCTCGAGTTTACAGACCCCAAGAACAAAAGTGTTTTCAATACAAGGTAAAGATATTTCAACGCGGAAGTTAAAAAGTTAAGAGCAGGAACCAGCCAACAAAGAAGCAGCAAATCACACACTAGATCAAAATAAAAGTCATCAGAAGTTTTCAAGTTTAAATGTTTACCGGATTAGTTTCCAGTTTTTTTCGTCGTGATACTTAGTAGAAAAGGGTTCCCAGCGCAAAACCAGAGACGCATGAAATCCTGGCACTTTCCGTTTGTTCAAACCGGAGACGCTTTCAAATCAGTTTTTCAACAAGTGGTGGTGGGGAAATAGTTTCTGGGCTTGCACCCTATTTTCCCTGCGGTGCTGGGAAGTCATGCCTTTACTGTAAAACACGAGAAACAAATGGAAAGAAAAAAATGGGGGACGGGGAGGGAAAGAAGGGTGGATGAAAAGATGAACAAGAACGTCGACAGGCACCACGCAGGTGCCGCTCCCTTTACTAAACTCGAGACCAAACATCCAACGTTTACCCCAACACTCTTCAACCCAGTCCCTTCTCAGAAGTCCGCCCCGCTTTGCACCTCCTCGCGACCCAGGCCCAGAGTTCGGAAGGGCGTAGGGAAAGGCGGGGCGCAGGACGTTCTCGCAGTCTACATTCCCTCCTACCGTGCCGACCCTAGCATGCCGGCGCCCCACCGCCCGTACCCTTGCCCGACTAGCTGGGCAGGGCCGAGTCCCAGCTGCCGGCCGTGGGCCCGGCAACTCGACAGCCGAGTTGGCGGCAGTCTCAGGGGAGGAGGCTGACGCCTGACGGAGGTGGCCGCTGTCAGGCTTCCCGTCTCCTCCCTCTTCCTCCCGCCGACAACGGTGCCCCGGCTCCGCCCCCGGCTCCCGCTTCGGGACGGAAGGCCCCGGGCCCAAAGCCAGCACCAACGGCCAGGCCCACCCTCGGCCTCCCTAGCTTCTCGGTACCGTAGGATCCGTGCTGCCGCTAGGGGAAGTGGACGAGACCCGCCGGAAAGGAAAGGAGGAGGAAGAAAAGGAGGAGCAAGGGGGTGAGGGAGGAGGAGGACCCGTCGCCGTCGCCGCCGTAGCCCGATCGAGCCCTGCGGCGGCCGCCGTGTCCCCCGCCGCGCCCCGTCCTCCTGCACCGCCTATGGCAGAGCTCGTAGGCGGTCCACAGCAACCGCCGAGTAGTATTGGCCAATGAACAGCGGGTCTATCAAACAGACGACTGAATTGACCAATGGTAGTGGAATTTTGGGTATGTGCGTGATTGACGGCTAAATTTGCCCAATGAAAACTGGGGGTGTGGGTGGGCGGAGCCGGAAGTAGAGCTAAACGAGAGGCCCCTGTCGGCCCAGGGGGGAGGGAAGGGGGAGGGAAGGAGGAGGGAACTAGAGGAGGAGGTTAGCCCAGGCAGCTACAGCGGCGGCGGCGCAGGGACTGGTACGCGCTGGGCGGCGAGAGCCTCATGGCGGAGGAAGAGAGCGACCAAGAGGCCGAACGCCTCGGAGAAGAGCTCGTGGCCATTGTGGAATCACCGCCAGGCCCTGCGGGGCTTAGAGTTGCGGGCGATGGCAAAGGCAGTACTGGCGGCAGCAGCTGCGGTGGCGGCGTCGTCGGGATCAGCAGTCGGGATTACTGCCGACGCTTCTGTCAGGTGAGGCGCCTGTCGGCCCCTCGGACTTGTCACCCGGGTTCTGGGCCTCCCTGCCTCTCCTGGCCTTCTCGTCCTGGAATCAGGGCTGTGTCCGGTGCTTGCTCCACCAGCTCAACAAGGAGAGTGAGGGTGAAGCTCCCCCCTCCACCTATCCGGCTTAGGGTTGGGGGCGGGGAGTGGGATGGGGATGACCCGCGGGTTTAGGGTTGCTGAGAAAGTGAGTTTGTCGGAGGTGGAGGGGCTGGAAAGGAGGGTCAGCTGGCTGGAAAGCTCTGTAGTACTGACGTGCCTCCCCTTCCCCAAACAAACCTCTTTCTGCCTGAGGGTCCCGCCTTGCGTTTCCCACCCTGTACCTTCTCACCTCATTTGCCATCTCTGGCAACATTTTCTGCCATCCCTTCCTTGCCTCTTGTCCCCCGTCCTCTCCCTTTTTTCGGAGATAGAAGGGTAGCCCTCTCTCTACCGCTCGCTCCCTCTCCTGTCATCGCCACCCCTCCCCCTCTGCTAGGGTCTCCTGTCATCCCTTCACGAAATCCCACTGGGCCAATTCTGTTGCTTTAGGCGCTGACCCATGGTGATTTAGTTACTTTTTTGGGAGGTGGGGTTAAGACAGTGTGACTGTCATTTTTTTTTTTCTTACCCCCTTTCCTCGACACACGCACTCTTATTTGCTAATGAACTGCTTAGAGAAAGTAATTTTCCTTTAAACTGTTGCTCGGGTTAAATCACCACCTCCTCATTCTTTAAATTACAATGTATTTATTTAGCCTGTAAAATAGTGTCCAAACAGTAAGTATTTACTTGGTCGACTGCTACTACGATTTGATGTAGTTGAAAGTGTTTCACCATAATCAAATATAGCGACAAAGTACTCCTCTAGAAGTAAAAGTTGTGTAATCTGCATTACATCTACACATATTTATAGTTTAAACATTTTGTTCTCATTCACGGCTGTCTTGTTTCGCAAACTTTTGTAAAAAAACGTTTTAATCCCTTTTCATCCCATTCCTTTATTTGTTTATTTTCTTGGATGTGTAGAGTTCAAATTATGGCTCCACCACTTCCTAGTTATGTTACCTTGGACAAATTACTTAACCTCTCTGTGCCTTAAATTTTTCTTCTGTCAAATAGGGATAGTAATTAAATGAGTAAATGTTTATGTAAATTACATATTAATTAAAGTTAGCTACTTCATTCTGGTAACAAGTAGGAAATAAAGTTAATAAGAAATGGGTATATCATATTTGCTGAAATTTGATTTTATGCCTTTCCAAGTATTGAAAGGAAAAGGATGGAGTTGATATTTTCAGGTTAAGTTTTTAATACTTTAAAAATCTAAATTGTCTTTTAATTTTGACTTCAACCCCCCACCCTTACCCCATGGTTAAGTTGGTTTGAAGGTGGAAATTGTCTTGGTGTAAAGGATGTGTCATTTTTCTTAGGTATTGATCTATATTTAGTGACTTTCTTGAAAATGTATTCTTGTTTTTTTTTTTTTTTTTGGTATGGCATTTACTGGGTTTGAGGATCATCAATGTCTTTATAGTACTTACCTTCTATACGTTTTACATACAGAAATTGTTATTAAGTAGACTTTGTATCTACAGAATTTTAAAAATTGATTTTTAATATATTCATGCATAGAAAGTCTTTATTTTTTGTTTTATGTTTTGATTTTAATGTCAATCAGCACCTTGGTTTTACCTTCAGGTTTAATTTACTTGATTAGATAACCCTTAATTGATTGCAGAATTTGAAATTTTATTCGAGGACCAAAACCTTTTTGGAGAATTTTAACTACCCATACTCTATTTTCTGAAGTCAGTTTTAAGAATAAGTGAATAAATTTTAATTTAGCCTGTGAAATGCAGTGTTTGTACAGTGACAATAAATTATTTTAAGAACAGATGAAGTTGATGATTTAAAAAAATTTCATTCCTTCCTAAATGTACAAGGAAATAAAACTAAACAGGGAGAACCTAATGAATTTGCATCTTACATTGCTAAATTATGAGTTAAGTTATACTGACATACTTTCCTGTTACCAACTTTTACCTGAAACCTCATTACATATTTTATAATATTCTAGATTAGCAAAAGATCTGTTTTTAGGGTGCCTGTCCTGGTTCTACCCTGCAAGTGAGCTTTGTGAAGTCTTTTTTGTGTTAAAGCTTTAAGACAGAATAAAAATTACCTGTATTAAGTTGCATGTAATCCATTGATTAATACAATACTAGTATAGTATACTGTTTTATTTGCAAGTAAGGGAAGGAGTGGATTATAATCTAATTCCTGAAGATCTTTTTATTTTTTTTAACATTTCATTTCCTAATACATCCTAAAGGTAATAATGAGTAACATGCATTCATTAGTAAATGACTTAATTGTGAGTGATCCATAAAGTGGATAATATGCACTCGGGTGGGTGACAGTTAACTAAATATCTGACTTATACATGCAGCCTTGTGGCATTGAGAAGAAAGGCTCCAATTTATCTTCTTCCTTTTAGAGAGAAATGTGAATAAAAATTTCTTGGCAGTTAGTTGTGTGGGTGAAGGGAGAGAGGAAGGAACACTTCTAGAGAGGTTCTTGTGTCTTTTATCAAAAGAAAAAGTAAAACAGAAGACAATAGCTAATATGAATGGTAAATCATTTATGCACTCAGTGCATTTGATAATATAATACACTTCTCTATTTGAGAAACAATACCAGTAATTATAAAATTTCAAACTAAGAGGTAGTTTCTTAAGCTGCAGCTGATTTTTGTGATGACAAATTTATTTGGAAGATTGAAATGTTGATTTCCAAATAGTTACATGGTATAATATCATTCGAACTGCCCCTATCACATCATGTTCCCTTGGCTTTTGTAATTAGTAGACTCTCAAGAAATGCTTAAATAGAACTGGCTTTGAACTGATACTCAGTTTACTTTGAGGATAAAAGAAAGGGAAAATTAATTTTTATTGAGGGCCTGCTAACTCTTAAGGCCTTCTGGTAGTTCCTTTTATGCAGGTTGCATAGTTGAAATTGAGGCCTAAACAAGTTATCTTGTCATTAAGTTCTGGTAGGTGGACAAGCTGGAATTTGAACCCAGTCCTCAATTTCTACTGAAAGGCAGACTGAAATTACAAATAAATTCTCGAAAAACTATAAAATAAATTGTTTATGGCAACTTGTGCAGAAGGGAAAAATAGTATTGGAAGTACTCAGAGAATCATGGATGAAAAAATTTTAAAGTACTCTTTCATTATCCCATAGTATAAAAAATATTTCAAGAAAGTCTGATACTTATTATTTCTCTGACTTGTTAGGTGCTGGAAACATTTCCCCAATTCCTGAAGGTTGTAATAATTCAATTTATTTTAATTGCTAGATATACTGAAATGTTTTGATCATAAATTGATTGTAAGCTAAGCAACTTAAATTGCGTCTTTTTAGTCCAATGCCAGTATGAATGTAGTGAATGATAAGTATTTCTGGCAGCACTTTGATGTGTTGATTCAAATAGACTTTAAAATTGTTCCTTACTACAATGGGGTTAATAGTCATCCCATGAGGATGTCATGAGTATAAAATGAGAGAATGAATGTGAAGTACTATATCTAGCACATATGTAGGCTTAAATAAATAAAAGCTATTAAGATTTCTCATGTGAAATCTTCTGAGGGTTTAGGAGGGACATTAGCGATAATCTGATCTGCAGATCACTTACAGTTTGTATCTCACAATAAACTTTAGAGAAAATTTTGAAATGTTACAATTCTACAATTCTGTCATTTAACTAGAAAGGGCAAACAAACACTCCTGATAAAGCACTAAATGGTTTACAAAAGCAACTACACTTTCTCAGAGATTTTGTTTTCTGCAGGGGACATTTGGCAATGTCTGGAGATACTTTTGGTTGTCCTAAATGTGGTGGGGTGGGGTAGTGGTGGTGTTACTGGAATCTAGTGGGTAGAGGCCAGGGGTGCTGTTGAACATCCTGCAATGTCAGCCTCAACAACAAAGAATTATCTGGTCCAAAATATCGATAGTGTCAAAGTTGAAAAACCCTGCTCTATCTTTACTTTGAAACTCTTAAAGGATACTTTATATCTGTAATGTTGATATAAGTGGCAAGAGTATTTAATAATTCTCAAATAAATTTAAACTACTGTGTACCAGGCACAGTAGTCTCTTAGCTGCCTAAGAGACAATCTAACAGAAAAAAGGGTTTGCCTTATGATTTTATAAAATACATGCTGCTATTTTTTTAATTTAGACAAATTAAAGTTTGTCTTAGAAAAATACAGTCCTTATCTTAGTCGTGATATAGAACTTATGTAATATTTATATTTCTTTGACCCATTTCTTAGGGTATAATAATACATATTTAACAATTCTTTATTAATTGGAATTATTTTAAATTTTATTTTTGCTTTTTATAAATGTTTTATGTATATTTAGTTTAAAAAGTTATATAATACTTACATATCAGGAATTGCATTTTGCTGCTAATAGAGACCTGACTTAAAACAGCTTAAACAATAGTACACATTTATTACTTAGGTGAAAAAAATAGTGTAGGGATATTATAGTAACTTTATCATCATTCCTCTGTATGATTTCCTCTTCCTTTCTTACTAGTCATCCTTGTTTTCTTATATCAAGTCTGCTTCATGTTTCAAGATAGTTGCTGGAGTTCCAGCCATCACTCTGAGTTCCAAGTAGCAGATCAGGCTATTTCCGGGGGTAGCCCCAAAATGCCTTGCACTAAATCTTACTCAGTAACTATGACCATCATCTTGTTAGCTATCTCCATCTGAAAAGAATGTTAGGAAATTTTTGTTTGTTTGTTTGTTTGTATTTCCCCCCCTGATAAACAAGTCTATGATTCTGTTAGGAAGGAAGAAAACAAGAATTAATATTGTAGAGACAACCAGATTTTTTTCGTTTTCCACAGCTTATAATAAAAAATAGTAATTCATACTCTGTCCCTTTCCTTCCCTACATATTCTGCAGAAGCAGTCACTTGCAACACTTAGCTCTTATGATATTTGCCTTTATGGTTATAAATAAATTTTTTCCCTAGTTGCGATATGATCAGCTAGCATAGTTGATGGAGGAGATGGGGCTACCTGACCATCTTACTGTTCAGTATGTACACTTTGATTTTACCCTGTGTTTTCTATATACCCTTTCCTTCTTTCCAATTCCTTCCTTCCCTGCCCTATTATGAGTTCAGCCTCTCCAGAGAATTAGGAGTTTCCACTGATATAAGAGAGAAGGGGACCTGGGGGAGATGTTCAACTGATTTTTCTGGTTTTGACTCTACTTTCACCTCCACTTTTGCTGTGTGGTGTTTCAAATTCCTGAGATTTTCTGGGGTTCTTCAGCTTGTTCCTGAACTCCTTCCCTCCTTTCTAAATAATATCTACCCAAATATTGTCCTCTCTCCTTTTTCATTGTTTTCCTTTTTTGGGGTTTAGGTCTTTTAAAACAAATATACTGTAATTTTTGTGGAATTTTTGAATGCAAGCAGAAGTAAAAGTGTGTTCAATCTGCCACACTTAACTAGAAGTCTCAAATTAGTTTTTTTTGCTCAATAAAGAATAATACTTCTGAGGGACAATGAAAAGTATTGAAACTAATTCATACTGTCTGAAAAAGAGTATCCTACCTCCTGATCTACTCTGTAGTGAATAGTCAGAGCTAGAAATAATTTCCTTTTGGCAAAATTATTTTTATTACTAAATTGCAGATTAAAATCTTAGTTTACTTTAAAATTTTTTCAAAATTTGACATATTTGGTACATTTCCAGTGTTCATAAAAGGTGAATTCCATGGAAAGACATTAACTTACTTATTATAATTAGGAAAAACAAAACAAAATGAACCCTAGATCTTGGTGGTTGTATTTGGGGAGCTAAATGCTTTATTTTGTTGTTTAATGCTTTTTTAGGTTGATTTTTCAGAACTGAATTGCATTATTGTTCATAATGATATTATTTGTAATAGAACATCATTGAAAATAACCTTAATGACCAAAGTTAGGGGAGTTGTTACATTAATGGAACCCTGTGTTCTCTTCCTAATAATCATGTTTTTAAAGAATATTTATTCATATGGGAAACTGTTCCTGGTATAACAACTACTGAAAAGACACAGGAGATAGGTAGTTTCATTTTTATAAATAAAAAAGACTGAAAACAAACATACCAAACTGTTAGTAGTTGGTAACTTAGTCATATGTTTAAAGCTGAATTTTATTTTTGTTTTTATACTTTCAAAAAATATTTTCTTGGGAGTTCCCTGTTAAGGCTTCGGCGCTGGCACTGTCACGCTGTGGCCTGGGTTCGATTCCCAGCCAGGGAACTACCCACATATGAAAAAAAAATTTTTTTTTCTTGATTAAACATGCCTTTATAATCAGAGGAAAAATAAAGTACAATAAAAAATACATTTTATTTTTTTCTCTCCCTACCTCACAGGTTGCTTATTTTTTGTGAATTAAATGCAAGATTATTTTGAGTATGGTGAAATTTTAACTATTTTGTTTCTCAAAAATATGTGAAATGCTGTTTGGTTATATATACTTATGAAGGTTGTTTTATGTTAACCAGTGAGATTCTAAACTTAAGTAATTTCTTTATATATATGTCCATTATTGCTTTCTATTGTAATTATCACCTCATCACATTGGCTGGAAAAAAAACCCTATCTCAATTACAATTTTGTAGATGAAATAGTAGGAGAAAATATTTTAAATAAAGTTCATTGCTTTTAAGTTTTTTAATGATACTATCATTTTGCAGATCTGCCAAAAAGAAGTAAGATACCAGTTGTACTGTTATTTCTGGCGCTAAATCTTTTTGATTTTCTTTCAAGATATGCTAAACTTTACCTTAACAATTACAAACCAAAGCAAAAAGAAAACTTTATATTAAATTTAAGAAAGCTAAAATATGTGTCTGGTGAGGTATTTGAAAAATAAAACATGATCAATAAAATATCAACTGATATGTCATTTTAAATGTATATTAACATGTAATGATAAGGATATTAGGCCATTTAAATCTAAAGTAATTCATTTAATTAAATATTAACTGCAGTTATGTTGTAAATCAGTTACAGTAGTACCTACTCTAAATTAGAGAGTATTTTTAAGTTTTATAATTTCTAGTAAAACAAGATAACCTTCACCTTTTATGTAATATATGAGAGCTGTCCAGAAAGTATTCAGCCATGTAATATGAAAAACAGAAGCATTTATGGCTGGATTTTTCCAGATAACCCTTGTATAGCACATTGATTTCTTAGCTCCCTTTTTCTCTGACAGGCCAGTTTATGGTTTCAGCAGTACTCTTTATTCAATGTGGATCTGCTCTCTAAGGTGAGACCCAATCAGTGTTGCCTGGTTACAGCCATGATGGGACACAGGTGGCAAACTAAATACGAGGAGGTCGATCTGTATAACATGTTATATAAGATCTTAAAGTCCAGTGAATTGACACTCTGTACCAAACATTCAATACTCTCAGCTCTCCAGAGCAGTGGTGAATGTGAAAACAGCCGAAAGACTCTCTATCTAAGCAGCAGCAAAATGAGTCGTTAATGTTAGGGTTGAAGCTTGCTGGTTGTATAAGGCACTGGGCATATAGTTGTAAGCAAACAGGCCTGTCCCTGTTTTTGTGTACTGTCATAACTTGGATAAGTTCTATAAAGGAAAGGTATACAATACAGTAGTCCCCCTTTATCCATGGGGGGGTACATTTCAGACCCCCAGTGGATGCCTAAAACTGCAAATGGTACCAAACCCTGTATGTACTGTGTTTTGTCCTGCACATACGTGCCTCCAATAAAGTGTAATTTGTAAATTAGGGGCAGTAAGAGATGAGCAATAATTAATAATAATACAGAACAAATAACAGTATACTATAATGAAAATTTTGTGGACTCTCAAAATATTATTATTGTACTATATTCACCCTTCTTGTGATGATGTGAGATGATACAATACCTACGTGATGAAATGAGGTGAGTTGGAAACACTGGACAAAGGGATGATCCACATCCTGGTTGGGAAGGCGCGGGACTTTATCATGCTATTCAGAATGGCGGGCCATTCAAAACTTATGAATTATTTATTTCTGGAATTCTCCATTTGATAGTTTCAGACCACAATCGACTGTGGGTAAACTAAAACTGCATTAAGTGAAACTCTGGATAACGGGGGATTATTGTACTATAAAAAGGGGGCTAATGAGAGTCTTGCCTATTTTTGGATTCTTGGGCAAGTTGAACTCTGCTAAGATTCTTTGGTTTAGTTTGAACATGTTGAATTTAAGATGACTTTCCTCATCCAACAAGAGATCTTAAAGATAGCTGGATTTATGGAATCCAGAGCTCAGAAGAAAGGTCTGGTCATCAAAGCTGTATGGATGGGTGGTATTTGAAGCCATGTGTGTCGATGAGCTCACACAGGGAGACAGTATAGAGTGGGAAAAGAAGAGGACTTAGAAGTGAAGTTTCTGGAACTCCACAGTTAAATGGCGTTGTAGGAAATACTGAGTCTTCAAATGAAGTCTGAGAAGGATTAGTGAAAGAGGTAGGGAAAAACCAAGGAACTGGTGTTACAGAAGACATGGGAAGAAAATGTTTCAGGATGGAGTGAATGGTAACTGGCCTAACAGGCAAACCACTGAAATCGAACCACTGAATTACATGGAGGTTTTTGATGACGATAAGCAGTTGTTTGAATGCAGTGTCGAGAGCAGGAATCTGATAGGAGTAGTTTGAGGAGTGGAAGACAAAGAAATAGAGACTGTAAGTATAGATACTTATAAAAGAGAGGGAAAGATATGGGTGGGAATTGGCGAGTTTGTGGATTGAAGGTAAGGATTAAAGAAAATTGGTGAGAATTTGGCAAGTTTACAATCTGCTGAGACTGATTGATTTGCAAGAGGTAAATCTACAAAAGAAAGAAGGAATAATGTATAAAATAAGATTACAAAAAGGGAGGGAAGGACAAGACAAAGAACAAATGGAGATGTTGCTTTATATATAGTAGGTTTGCGGGAGGAGGCAAGTTCTATCTGAGTGCCTGGGGGTGTGGTTAGAGATTTAAGGTGAATGGAGGTCTAAAACAGTAGCTTCTGAAAGAGACAGACCGAATTGAGCTATAGAACTGTTTGAATGTTGATTGTAAATGTAGAAGGACCACTAGTCTGTACTTTTGTTTGGCAGTATTTATTTACCGGAAGGCATGGAGAACAGGATGAGTTACTGTCATTCAGTGTTGAGCAACTTACTATAATTGAATAGTTAATTAACTTTGAGACAGAAGGGGGCAGGCTAATTTTCTGGCTCCATTAGTGGTAAAACGGTACAGTACAGAGAAGTGAAAGGAGAAAAGAGAAGGGAAAGAAGTGGTTCTAAGTAGATATTAATAGATGGGTACACAACATGGCTCTGTGTACTGCGATAATATGTGTATATATAAGGGGTCAAGATACTTGTGGAACCGGGTGTTATTGGAGAGGTGGGAGTACTAGTACACAGTCACTGTGTTACTTAGTATATGTGCCAAATTTCAGCCTACTTGCGTCCGTGTTCTTTCAGGTATCACCAGAGAAGTACATCAAATGTGAAGAAAACCCCAAGTATGGATAAAATTGCATTTTGCGCTGTCATTAAGTTCCTCACAAAACAAGAGAAGACACCTCAAACCATTTAGAAGAGAGAGTGGTTTATGGGGACTGTTGCCCTGAGAAATCCACTGTTTACAAGGGGCATAGGCTTTTCAAGCAAGGCAGAGAGTTGATTGAAGATGACCTCCGACTGGGATGCCCTGTTGAGGCCACGCCTTCTGACAACTTCAAAGAAGTTGAAAACTTGTAGTAGACTAAATACAAAGCAGCTTGCAGAAATGGTTGGAGCATCACCTACAACCACTTTGAATAGTCTTCCTCAGCATCTAAGGATGGCAGAAGTCAGTGCAAGATGGGTAGGTACGAAGAATGCTCTTGCCGCTTCCAAAACAACTGCAGGTGAAGTTTCATGATAGTTTTTGGACCTCTGCAGAGACAGTAGAGATCAAGTTTTTTAAACTGGAATGTCACTGCGGATGAAATATGGTTTCATCATTATGAGCCCGAGTCCATGCAGCATTCCATGCAGTGGCATAAAAAGGGCATTCCACCCCCTAAGAAGTTCAGGTTGTTGCAATCAGCTAGAAAGATCATGGCTACTGTTTTGGGGGATATGGAGGATATCCTGCTGATTGATTACAAGGATAAGGGCATCACAGTAACTGAAGAGTATCACTTCAGTCTGCTGAAACAGTTAAAAAAGTCTGTGAGGGAGAAAAGAAGAGGAAAATGAATCAAAGGGGTGCTGCTTTTGCATGACAGTGGGCCTGTGTATAAGAGCAATGTTGTATTGGCTACTCTTCATGTTTGTGGCTTCCAAACTTTAAGCCACCTTCTCTGTAGTCCAGACCTGGCTCCGTCTTATTATTATTTGTTCCAAATATGAAAGGACAGCTTCGAGGGAAGAAATTTACAGATGATGAGGAGGTTAAAGCTGCAGTTTGAGGACAAAAATGAGATTTTTTATTTTTTATTTTTTTTAATGTGGGTAGTTACCTGGCTGGGAATCGAACCCAGGCCACAGCGTTGACAGTACCGAAGCCTAGTCACTACACCACCAGGGAACTCCGAGATTATTTTTTGAGGGTATAAATAAACTTATTGAAAGATCTGAAAAGTGTATTAGGGCTAAGGGTGAGTTTATTGAAAAGGAAAAATAATAGTTTTTTTTTTTTTTTTAATTGTTTTTCCCCTTCATTCCTTGAATTTTTTGATCACTCCTTGTATGTGGGTATATATGAGTATAATGTCTCAATAAATCATATGTACACAGTTTATTAATATATATTTCTATAGCTGGAGTTTACTAAAATTAAACAATATCTGGTTTGGTTATCCCAAAATTGAAATGTTCTACATACTCAATAATCACTGTTACTAATGATTCAATATGTCTGTGTTATGTTTTCATATCTGGAAAATTTACTTATTTTATTGGAATGCTTTGTAGATGAATTTAACTCATATATTGAGTGTTTTCCATTTATTAAGTAGTATGATAAGTCCCTTACCTGCTTTATCTCATCTAATCCACTACCTTACAGGATATGTGCCATTGTTCTCATTTTACAGATCAGGAAACTAAGATGAGAGAGATTAAATGGCTTGACTAAGTAAACAAAGCTGGTATGTGATAGTCAGATTGGAATCTAGCTAGTCTGACTATCAAAAGCCCATGTACTTAGCTATTTCAGTATATATACACATTATATTTTCTCTAGGAATTGCATTTGGTATCTATTACAGCATCTGTGCACATCTGTTCAATGTATACTATGGCATACTAAAACAGTTGACTGCGTACAAGTAATTTAAAGATTCAAGGCAGCACAAACTAAAGATGTTCATGAATGTAAAAGAAAAAAAAATCAAACCTAAGCTATCATAAGTTGCTTACAAGACGTGACTCTTCACCCTTTTATTTTTTTCCAGTCCACCTGAGTGGGATGTATTTCTCTCAGAAGCAGTGGCTCACTGTAGCAGTTACTCTTAAAATGCAAGAGTTATGATGATTATAAACCAGTAGAAGTTATTTTATGTTTTTTATTTTGTGTTCTGGCAGAAGGGTATGGAATATGTTTTAGATAGTTGTCTTAAATAAATTTTAGTTTCAATCTCTCAAATATTTAGATTTAACCTTGAATATCTGGAAATCTTATTAATCCAGCATACAGTGGATGTGCATTTAGACTTTATTATCTATCCTTTTACTATGCTTTGAAAACTCTTGCCAATGATCTCTGAGGTTATAGAATTCATTAGTAAAGTCTAAAATTTATATTCCATGCTCATGAGGGTGTGGTGAAATGGATATCTCATTTTCAGCTAGCAGGAGTAAAAATCACTGCTTTTCTGAACCAGGATTCATATTAGAAATCTTAAAAATAAATTGTACCTTTTGACTTAGCAATTTTCCTTATAACATTAATTTCTGGGAAAATATAAATTTGAGCATAAAGCTATTCATTATAGCATTGATTTTAATTAATAAAAGGAATAAACTGAAAATAGGAGACTAATCAGAATATTTAAAATGATTATATAATGACCAAAGAAAATATAATATGATAGGAAAAAAATTAGGTAGAAACCTTTGTTTGTAACAGGATTACACAATTTGAATGTAGGCTGGTCCATTCTCACTGTACTCTCGTGGATTTTAGACTGAAGAAAAGAAAAGTCAAATAAAAGCTACTTCATTAGAAATAGTATTTCTTGATCATCCTTAGGAGTCATTTGTATACTTCTAGAATTCTGTGAATTCTCTGAAATTATTTGCAAAAAGTTATATTTGCATTTCCTTGGTGAGCCAGTCTAAAGTTGGTTTGTTTCTTTTTTGTTTTTATCAGATTCTCTTAAGAATTTCAAAACTTGCTAAACAGACATAACCCAACAACAGTCCAAACACACAAGAAGATTATGGACCTTTGCTGTAAGCTACTGTGACACAAGCAGCACTGCCTGTTTTTGCAAATAAAACTTTATTGGCATTTGCCCATATTTTTTAAATTCTGTGGCTGCTTCATGTTGAGTAGTTAGGATGGAGAACGTATGGCCTATAAGCTGCTTTAAGAAAAGTATGTCAGACCCTGTCCTAGATTCTCATTTATTCTTTACAACCCTGTGAAATAGGTACTATTTTTATCTTCATTTCATGAATGCTGCATCTGAAACTCAGAGAGGTTAAACAGTTAACACCAAATCACACAGCTGGAAATGGGCATGATGTTAATAGTGGTTATATGTGGGCAGTACAACGATGGGTGATTTTTTTTTTTTTTTATGTTATTTAAGTCTGCTAGAGAGAGTGTACATAACTTATGAATCAAGTGGGGCATCCTGTTTATAAACTTAAGAGTGGATATACAATTTTTACTTTCCTTATTAGCATTTAAGCCTTATTATATAGCCCTTTAACTCTTGATTTTATGAAAAAAAATTACAGTTTCTTAAAAACTTTATATCAACTGAAGCCATTTTGTCCTTTAATTCTTGAGATTCTTTGTCCTCTATATTTTGAAGTTAACTTGAACTGTTAAGTGTTCATAACTTAATAGGTACTTATAAATGTTGCATGTGTCTGTCTTGACAGTATGTAATTTACATTTTCTTAATATCAATCAAGTGAATTAGCCTTAGTTATTTTAGGTGTAGATTCAGATAAAGTACAAAGGAAGTGTTATAGAATGTATCCCCGAAAGAAAAAATTGGCTATATACAATGTCAAATCTTCATTCTAATGATTATAGTAGATATAGGAGGAAAAAGTCACAAACCCTGCCTTCAAAGAGCTGAATTGTTGTGTTAGGAAGAAAAGGTGTATCTTACTACTGTGTTTACCCTTATGACCTTGATCCAAACCACAGTCATCTTTCCCCTGGATTGTTTTGTTTCCCTACTTTCAGTTTTTCTCAGTATATTTTCCATACAGCCAAAGTGATCCTTTTAAAGACATGAGTGAGATCTCTTCTAAACCTTCCATGCTTTTCTATCTCAGAGTCAAAGCCCAAATCCTTCAAATGGACTGCAGGACTTAATGATTCAGCTCCTGTCTAGCTCTTTCACATGTCTCCTATTAATCTTTGCCTCCATTACTTACCTTCAGTTACACTAGAGTTTTTTGCCCCTCCTCCATCTTGAATAAGCATACTCTTGGCCTTTTCACTTGGCTTTTGTTTTGTCTGCCAGAAGCACTTTTCATTTGACTATCTGTATGTTTTACTTCAAGACTCTGCTCAAGTATCTTTTTTATGAGAGATGGAGACCTTCTCTGAACACTCCAGATAAAGTACAAAGTAGCATCTCACCTCTAGCATTCTCTTTTCCTCTTACCTTGTGTTGTAGTTTCTAAAATACCTGCCACATTTTGCTGTGTGTAATGTGCATGTTTTTTGCCCAAAAGTGAGGGGAAAATAAGGATGCATATTATACATGAGTAGTACTAATTGTGTATCTATATAAATGTTTTTAATTCTTTTATTTATACTTATGAGTTAAAAGTGTTACATAAAATTTCTTATACTATAATACATTAAAAATGCTAAAATTCCTTTATAATACAAAAAACAAGTACATAAATGTAAACAAATTAAAGCTTAAATTAAAAAATTAAAATGAAATATTTTTTCCCTGAAAGTTTGGGCCAAAAATGTAGCTGAGCATTATACACAAGAGCATTATATACATGGCAAAATGTGGTAACACCAACCAATATATATCTGTACCTATTATCCTTCAACTAAAACAAAGCATTAGGGTATTTGATATCAATAGTAAGCACTCAATAAAATTTGAATAAATGAAAAATATAAATAAACTTTAAAACAGGGAAACAGTGATTAGTGCCATTAAAACAATGTATGTATTTAAACATTTTTTTCAGTTATAGTTGATAGTCTATTTTATATTAGTTTCAGGTGTACAGCATAGGTGGTTAGACGTTTACATCTAATAATGTATAGTAAGTCTTCTGAAAGTTCACTTTGGGAGACTTCTAATAGAGATCATACAGTACTTCTAATAGAGATGTGGGAAAGTTCTAGTGGATGAGATAACTTTTGAATTAAAGACTTGTTGGTATTAAAATGTAGGCATGAAAAAGAAAGTGGTATGAGTAAGAGGACATTATAAGGAGAACAGATAACTTGTGAAAAGATAGATGGCCTGGTTTATTTATGCGTGGAAGTAGTTAATTGTCTAGAATTGTGGTTCTTAAAGTACGATTTCTTAGATCAGCAGTAGGAGCATCACCTCAGCACTATTAGTGATGTATATTCTCAATTCTACCCCAGACCTGAAGTATCTGAAAGTTGGGCTGGGGCCCAGCAATCTATTTTTCATAAGTCTTCCAGATGATTCTGATGCATACTAAAGGCAGAGAACCACTGCTAGAACATATACTTAGAAAAGTATTTGTTGGTATTAAGATTGGAAAAATGGATTGGTTCAGATCATGGCTTAGGAGTTTGAATTCTGTAGGACGACATGTAGGTTTAAGGGCAAAGCAGTGCCATCATTAATCTTAAAATGGTGTTTTAAGATAGACTAAAGGAGGTAAAGAATGAAAGCCTAGACAAATTAAAGGAAGCGATCAGAGTATTTCAGAAAAGGAATAATTGAGGGCCTGGCTGTGTAGTGGCAGTGAAAATGGAGAGACAGAAACAGTTTCAAGAAATTTGAAAATGAAGTATTTAGCATCTGGTTGAATGTGGACACAAGGCACAAAGAATTTTATGAAATTGCACTGGGTTTCTAGTGTAAATGGGAATATGGTTGTAGTGTTAACAGTAAATGGTAAAAGGCACAATTAAGGGATCTAGATGAAGAGTAGACTTTTTACCATTGGGTTTGAAGAATTAGTGCATTCTATCAACAACAACAACAGAACACAAAGTATAGAGATTGTTAATTTTTAATCATTAGTCACAGTGAACATTTTTATTAATCTTGAGGATACTCATCCCCATTTAAGAATAATGCATTTTCAGGTAACTGATGATCAAGTTTATGGAAATACAGAACTCAAAATTTGTGTCCTTTTTGTGAATTATAAGGTTTTTAAATAGATGCTTCTGTGGTTCCAAGTTAATTTACCTAGGAGAGTTTTCAGGTTTAAAATGTCCTTTTAGGTTTTGGGGACAGGTGACCAAATAGCAATAAAAATAATAATGTATCAAATCTGATCAAATTTCAAGTCTAGAATCCAAAGAGGGTAAGACCCCAAATTCCTCTCTTCCCAGAATATTGCTTAATCAGAGCCAGTGTGTCTCTCATGTGCCTTTATGGTTAGAACTGGGGATTTTCCAGGATGTAACTTGGGTTGTTTTCCTCTGATTGGGAGTGGCTTTTTCATACTTCTAATGAATTATTATTAAATCTCCGATCTCTTTTGTGTCTTTATTTTTTTTAGGAATCCAGAAGGTCAGTAGGGCAGTAGGGCAAACATTTATTACTCTACCCAGCCTAGTACCCCTTAAATTTAGAAACACTAGTAATTCCTGAACTTAGTACATAGCACAGTTGACTTACATTACCTTTTTCCAGTAGGATTTAGATATCACAGGGAAGATGGTGTACAGAAACCAAGTGAATTTTGGTTTCAACTTCACGAGGGTTGTCAATCAGCTGTACCAGTTGTAGGCTATAACTTGTATTTAAGATTTACTGGGAAAATTCAAGGGGTTAATTTTGCCACTGTATGTTTACATATATTTTATAGGGTGAGAGCACCCAACCCAAACATATCTACTTCCTTGAAAGTTGTATCTGAATTTCTGTCTTGCAAAATTAAAAAATTTCCATGGTTGTCAGACCCTGGCACCAGGTCTTCTTGATGTTTCATTTAGATTTCCTTCATTTTAAAAGGTTTTAATGTCCATTTCTTTCCATGTTGCCCTGGTACTTGTGTGGTGCAGTAGATGTGGATTCCATTTAGTGGCCCAGCTTATGTACTGCCTCTTGTAAAAAGTGTATCACTTGTATATAAAGCTCTCAAAGCACGATCTCCTCAGCCTCAGTGTTCTGCCCTTGTCTCCAGATTCTCTGTTCCCAACTTTGTGCTGGGACATTGTTAGTCCTATACTACCTTGGCTTTGGCCATCCTCCCTGAAATTTTTAGTTCTGTTGAGCTAAAATCATAAAAGCGCTCCTGCTGTGTTCTATATTTGTATTATTTGGATAATGACCATAAATGGGTACCCGAAATACAATGGCTTTTAATGTTTCTGACATCTGCTCAAGTAGGAGTCCAGTGAAGACAACATCTCTTCTGCCACTTGTTCATCTAGACCTTTTTTTTTTTTTTACTTTAACTATTCTAGGCCTTGCATAATTTGTTCTACTTCATTGGCAGTGTAAACATACTTTTTTCTCATATTCCTTTCAGCAGCAGTAGGAAATGCCATTTCTAATAAACAGCTAGTTTTTGTTTACATTTTAGCCTATTCATAAGTTGGCTCCTCCTGTCTTTCTTTTCCTTTCTCTTTGCATTTGGGCCCAGGTTTTAATATTCTTTATCTTACAATCTCCTTTAATGTCAGAGAAGAAAGTCAAGGAATTTTGCATTTATCAAAAAGCATTCATCATTATTATCAAATAGATCTTGCCCATTCTCATCTCTCTGACTTAAGAAAATCTTACCAGCTCCACCTCAAACCTAGGACTGACCTTTTGTTTTTCATCAGTGTTGGTTTTCCTTATTCACTCCCAGAGGCCTAACTGTGAACTCCTGGGGTACTTTCCTTTGTGGCACCCTCCATACCATATATTGCCCTCTATAATAACTACAGATGGTCCCTCACTTACAGTGATTCCACTTAAGATTTTTCAGCATTACGACAGTACAAAAGAGAAAAGCATTCTGTAGAAACCATACTTCAAACTGAATTTTCATCTTTTCCTGGGCTAGCAAAATAGTAGTAAGATACTCTGGTGATGTTGGGCATCAGCAGCTCCCAGTCAGCCACACGATCATGAGGGTGAACAACTGAGTCTACAGTGTACTATGTTGCCAGTGCATTTTGGATAGGGTGTTTTGTGTTTTCGCATCCCAACATGTCTACACAATACCTGTCTCTGTGCCAGTGTGCTTTCGGCTGTGTATGTTAATAGTGAGTACTCACATAACTATCCTTTTTTTTCACTTTCTGTACAGTATTCAACAAATTACATGCAATATTTAATAATTATAAAACAGTCTTTGAGTTAGGTGATTTTGCACTGTGTGGGTTAACATAAATGTTCTGATCACATTTAAGTTGGGCTAGGCTAAGCTATGATGTTCGGTAGGTTAGGTGTATTAAGTGTCTATTTGACTTAGAATATTTTCAACTTAGTGATGAATTTTTCTGGACGTAACTCCATTGTAAGTCAAAGAGCATCTGTAGTAATTTGAAGTGCACCTGAAATGCTTCAGTAATTTGAAATATAGCTGAAAATTTCAAGTATGTTAAGGTATCTCCCAGCTTTACCTTTCAAATCTATACAGACTTTATGTTACCTTATATAGCAGTCTCCGTTTTCAAGGGTTGTGTGTGTGTTTGTGTGTGTTTTAACTTGCTCTTACTGATTTTCTATTTCTTTGAAAAAGTATCTTACCATAGTTGGATTTTCAGTCTGGTTCACTCTGAGATTTCCACCCTACAATTAATAACCTTTTTTCCCTCTGTTAGGTACTTCTGGGACCAGTCACCCTTCCTTTCTAGTGAGTAGCAACTAAAATACTCCCCCCTCCACCAGCTCCATCTTTAAGAGCACGTAGTTCTAGTATATACTTGTATATTTCTTTTTTCATATCTGTCTAGTCTAGTTTCTAAAAGTAAACCTATTCTTAAGGAAGTCCCTCTTCTGTCTTAATCAACATGACCTCTGTTTTTTTTTTTTTTTTAACTCTCCCACTGTTATATTAATTGTATAATAAATGTATCATCTTTTTAAAACAAATTTAGTTATTTGAATTTATGTTGTTTGAATTTCAAAGAAATTCAAAGAAATTTCTGAGAATGAGCAAACCTGATACCTAAAGTTAGTGTTTGAGGAATAGGCCTTTTAAATTTCCCTTTTGGTATTTGGATATTTAATAATTTCATTGAGTTTTCCATTTCAGCCTAAGAAATTGACTTATGAACTTTTTATTAAGGAACTTGACTCTTCTTTATTTGTTCACTTGATAAAATTTACTGACCATCTTTGTTGATCAGGTAAAATCTTGACATCTATGGCTTTGATTAGCTATATATACTTCTCAGTTTCAGAAACTACTTTAAACCATGTTATGACAGTGACTGAAGGAGCCTTTAGACAAGTCACATGAATCTAAGAGCTACTCTTTGAGAACACAATTAAGAGAGATAGGGAAAGAATTAGGTTAGCTGATCTGGGACTACTACTAATGATTTAAAGGCTAGACATTCAAACACTAGTGGAACTTAACCAACTTTTCAGTTTAATCCTTTGGCTGGTAGTGTTGAGAAACCAGACAGAAGGAACAACAACAAAATTTCCACCTACCAGTGTCTAAAAAACCTATATGACTAAAAGACATTTAAAAAAATTCACTAATATAACCAATGCCTCAGCCATACCTGCAATACACGGTGGCTACACCATCCTAATTGGAATCAGATGCAGAGTTCTGCTTAGCCCTTGCTAGTTCAAACATGATCATGTGCACACACATCTGTGGATACCACTAGCTGCAGGCACACAAAGAGATTTCACCTTAAATTACCATTTGATGTTTATATACATTTCCTTATGCATATATTTTGGTGTTCCCCTGTCTATGTGTCAGTTTTAATGTTTACGAGAGAAGCATTTATTATATTACTCTCCTTAATGAGTTTAGAATCAAGTGAGAAACTGACAAGGGTCAAAATTTATCTAAAGCCTTTAAAAATGAGCCTACTAACCTTTGGATGTACTTTAGAAGAAAAGTCTTCAAGCAGATACTCAGGCAGCCACATGGAGGACCCTGGCCTACCTCACACTGTATGGATGCAGAAAACTCAAGAAAGAATTGAGAGCCTTCTGGGAGTGATATTGTAATGGATATTCCTGCAGTGGTTGGTAGCTCCGACTAGAATTATGAAGATTTCTTAAAATAGTAAGATTATAAGGAATATTAAGATATGGAGATGCCTACTCCAGTTTCCATTTTGTAAAAGGTTTAGTCTTATTACATGCACAGAAGCTATTAAAGACCTTAATGTTACAAAAATATTAAGCAATAGTGAGCTAGAATACAATATGCTTTATTGAGCCTCTAAAGAACTGGGTTAGGTTGCTTGCTACTAAAGGTTATGTATGCCCTTTGCAGATCCCAAACAACTTTAATTTATTAGAATCTACTTCTAAACAATTTGGTGTTTTTTAAAAAACATAATTTTAACTTTAGATTTTCTTTGCATGATAATTCCTATAGAAAAAGTTCAATGAAAAGTGACTCTTCTTTTTTTGAACAGAACTTTTCTTTATGATCTTGATTCTCAATGTAAAAAAAAAAAAACCAAAAATTAATCCTCAGATATCAGATGTTCAGGCATGAAGCATTTTATTTGTATTGTTGTATCTAGGGTATGCTCCATTTGTCAATGAGTATTGAATTAAATAGTTGAAATTCAGCAGTAGCTTTTGCATAGATTTTATTTGGAAGTGGCTTATCTGCCAAAAGTGAGTAAAATTTGTTGTAATTAATTGTACTTTGAGACAAATAACTAAGCAGCTCAGTCTGATGCAATAAATAGTTACCAAAGTAAGCTTAGCCTCACCATTTTCTTAAAGTTTGCTGGTAATAGTACCTCTTATTTGTTATATGCTGGTAATTATTCTAAATTTTAATATATTCTGGATCTTACTTAATTCTTCAGTAGCTCTGTGATTAAAGTGATTACATTCATTTTATAGGAAACTTAGACTGAGAAGTATAACTTCGCTAATATTACACAGTTAGTAAATGACAAAGCCAGATCTGTTTGATTCCAAAACCTATATTCTTTCCACAGCGCTGCCAACCTACCTGCTTTATTTTTTCACTTGACTCTTAAAAATACCTACAGGCAAGGGAAATCTTGATGTGTAGTCAGGTAACAAAGTAGGGAAAATAAATGTAGAATTGTGCTTATATTATAGAATAACATCCAGAAAATAAATGAGAACACTGAAATTTGAGGAAAAAAGTTGGAACAAAATAGTACTGTTTTTAAACTTTTAAAAAATTGAGCTAATTTTATACTTATAGAAAGCAGTACAGTTAATCAAAAACAGGAAAATGACATTGGTGTAATAGTCACTAAATTATAGACCTTATTAGAAACTTACTAGTTTCTCCACTACTGTTTTTTCTGTTCCAGGATGTTATTTGTGGTTTCACTTATATTTAGCTATTTCTCTTTAGTCTCTTCCAGTCTGTAACAGCTCTTCAGTTTTATCCTTGTCTTTCATGACCTTGACACATTTGAAGAGTACTGATCAATATCTTATCTTATAGAATATTCCTCAGTTTGGGTTTGTCAAATGATTTGTCATTATTGGCATGAGTTTATGCATTTTTGGCAAAAATATTACAAAAATACCACTGTGTCTTCAGCAGATTTATGACAATGGTATATTTTATTATTTATGGATAATATTTACCTTGATGGCTTGGTTAAGTTTGTATCTGTGAAGTATCTCTACTCTAAAGCTACTCTCTCTCTGTAGTTGGTAAATGTCTTAGAGAAGTTACTTTGATACTGTAAATCCTACATCTCCTCAAACTTTCACCCACTAATATTAGTGTTGACCATGGATCTTGTCTGCAACATTCATTACTGTGTATTTTCCTAATGATAATTCTTTGTTTCTTTCCTTTTGTGTTTATTGGGTGGGATTCTGCTGTGAGAAAGAGCTATCTTCTAATATTTATATTGTCTATCTTCTAATATTTATATTGTTAGTAAGTTATTTGTAGGAGTATGGACTCATGGATATTTATCTAGTTTCATGGATTAAATTGTTCATTTATTTTGTTTCTCACATTGTTCCAGCTTTAGCCATTAGGAGCTCTTTCGGGTTGATTCCTGTGTTCTTATAGCCCATCATTTTTCAGCATTTCATTACTTCTGACACCACAACGTGTTCCAGTCTCATCTTGTGTTTTCCCTGTTCCAGACCTGTTGGAGGAAGGATTTAGCAGCCTAAGATCTTGCATTTGAGAATCCCAAGTTCCCTTTTTCAGAGAATAGTGTTTAGAAATCAAGATTTTGGCTCGAAGTATACCTGTTGCTATTGGAGTGTCAGTGCTCCTAGGTCCTCGCAGTGGATAGAACTAGGAAATATTTATATCTATATCTCTCTCTTATCTTTTTATCTGTCTATATAGTAGCTACATTATAAATGAATAACAATCATACTGAACAGGGTGGGGAAAAAACTAACAATGATTATTACAGTGCTTATTTTAGGCATTTAGAAAATTAGCAGATTTATTCAGTGTACAGATTGTATTAATCTTTGTTCAACAGACTAATACAGGCATGTATTGTAGTCATTTTTTGAATTTCTTATAATGGAAGGTAATAGTAGTATGTCTTCTAGTTTGTTGATCAGATTTAGAAAGTGGATGGACTCAATGTAAACAAATGATGAAATTAACATTAGTGAACAGTTTGACATCTGTGAACTCGGTGACATGTTTAGAATATTCAAAGTTGATGACAATGGGAGACTTCAGGGAGGAAAATGACAGATATGAATGGCTACCTGATGGAAATATAGTCATGCTTGATATTGTGTTAATGACCTAGTCTATTATTACATGGATTTAAAAAACCAGGAGAATTGTTTGCTTTAGTGACAAACTATGTATGGTGGTCTTCACTGTTAGAAAAAAGGAGAGCTCAGTTAAGAAAGATAACCATATGTTTTTAGTTGATCACTTTATATGCTATTTTGGGGTTCTTAAACACTACACTTATATTATTTTTATGCATTTGTCAGCTCCTGTTGCCATAACAAAATACCACAGACTCCGTGGCTTAAACAACAGAAATTTATTTTCTCACAGTTTGAGATCAGGGTGCCAGCATGTAAGGGTTCTAGTGAAGACTCTCATCATGGCTTGCAGATAGCTACCATCTCTTGGGCCTCATCATGGCCATTCCTCAGTGCATGCATGTTGGTGGTGGTCGTGGGGGAAGATCTCTCCTCCTCTTATAAGGCCACCAAACCTATCTGATCAGGACCTGCCCCCCTTGTGACATCATTTAACTTAATTACCTTCTAAAAGCCCTGTCTCTAAACATAGTCACAACGGGGTTAAGACTTCATCACATGGATTTTAATGGGATACACTTCAGTCCATAGTAGTTTGGATGATGTATTTTAATGTTCCTAAATAATGAATGTAATTTTAACTTAATAGGTTTACATTAAATCTGTGTTTTGACAGTTTGACAGAATGAATCTGTGTTCATTCTCACAATAATTTGCCTTGGTAAATTAAGATGTGACAGTGTATAGTATACCTTTTAGAAGAGGTATATACTCCTATAAATGGGAGTACTGAGAAAATGCTGTAGGATCACTAGAATATTCCAACATCTTCCTTTGGAACGGCTCTGCCCTTCTCTTCAACTCCCTTTATGTCATGGCATGCTTTTGGCCTTGGCTATAAACTCTTTCAGCAGTATTCATATAGTTTCTGTAATGTATAGTAAATTGCATTGCAGTAATGTTTGTTTTACCCTTCAAAATGAAAAAACAAAAAAAAAACAACAACTTTCTATCAATCCCTGATGGACTGCCGATCTTGATTCTGTTTCTTAGACCAGTGGTCCCCAACCTTTTTGGCTAAAGGGGACTGGTTCCAGGGAAGACAATTTTTCTATTGATGGGGGGAGGGTGTTGGGGTAATTCAAGCACATTGCATTTATTGTGCACTTTATTTCTGTTATTACATTGTAATATATAATGAAATAATTATGCAACTAATCTTATGCTGCTGCTGATCTGACAAGAGGTGGCGCTCAGGTGGTAATTGGGAATGATGGGGAGCAGCTGTAAATACAGATGAAGCTTCGATCACTGACCTGCAGCTCACCTCCTGCTGTTCAGCCCCCTTCCCAACAGGCCACAGACTGATAACTGTGGCAAGTAGGGGACCCCTGTCTTAGATCATTTTCTTAGAGAGTTCAAAACTGTAATAATAGTTGACTTTAAAGGTTCAGGTAAATACTATTCCTTTGTCAGTTTGCAGCAACTTCAGCATTATTCTTAGCATTATGTTAAGACCTTTACTTACATACAAAAGAAAAATAAAAATGGAAGACGTGTTGCTTGCTGCACTGTGGCCAGGTAGAGCATATTCAGATTACGATGTCGTGCTGTGTGCTCTCATTAGGTGAGTGTTTATGATAGTACTTAGAGCAGAGGAGAAAAAATTCGAAGGGTAATGAAATGTATAGTATTACATATTTTAAGGAAAATGTTTTAAAGAGAAACAATATTATAGTGAATGTTATAGCCTTATGTTAATGTTATAGTGAATTAGCAGTGTGTGGTATGACATTAAACAGTGTAAGAAGATATGTAATTTTCAACCAGAGGTGTTGTCCAGAAGGGTGTTAGGTTTGGGTTCAGTTAGATCAGGTAGGGCATTATTAGTAGCTGAATGTTGGTGAATGAGAGAAGCTATAATGAGAATAGAAGCTGAAAAAGTAGAAAGCTTTTCTTCTAAGGAGATAAACCTAGCCTGTAAATAGGAAGTGAATAAGGTTGTAAGTAGATGCAGATTAGGGCAAACTATTTGGGACTGAAGATTGGAAAAATGTGAAATTGTCAGGTGCCTATTTTTTATGTGGTACCAAAATGGTGTTGTGGTCAAAAAGAGTCAATAAAGCTGGTCAAACACTCTAGCAAAGAGAAAATTTAAAGCCAGGGAACCACTGTTTAATGGTGTTTTTTTTTTTTTTTTTGCCTGTGGTAGTTTTAAAAAGCATGTCCTACTTGGGGTTATCATAGTTATTTACTAATAACTTTTTACTTTTCAGGTACACAGGACTATAATATCTGGAAGGGATACAAGTACACAGAGATAATATCCTCTAGTTTTTTTTGTTTGTTTGTTTTTTTCATCCACATATGGTCCTTTACATTGGAGATATGTGTTAGCTGCCTGGTATTGCTATTTAGAGTTGTCAGATAACTTTGAAGGGTCTGACAGTTTATCTAAGCCTGCCACAGTTTCATGGGTGCTGGCAGAAGACATGAAACACCTGGGTGAGAGATAAAGGACTTTATTACTCATGGCACAGTAAGCAGCATGAACTTCACGTTCACAGTGGTTCCCCTTGCTTCTCAAGTCTCACAGAGGTGTGGGGAATGGCTCAGGTGGATTCTGCAGTCGGAGTAGGTTTTCATCACAGCTGAGGTACCCCAAGCTTTTATAATGGTCTGCAAGCATATCAGCCTGACTTTAGCTCCAGAAGGAGACAACATCATGATTATATTGGACAGTAAACAGGCTTACTGGTCTGCAGGGAGACATCATTTCTATTTTTCAAACAAATAAATATATTTGAAAGATAAAGGTAGTGAGAGCTGCTTTTAGAAAAACCAAAGAGATACAAGAAGCCCAGGGAAAATTGTCTCTAAACAGGAAGTGATTTTGTGTGAGAAGTTCTTGAGCTTTGACTAGTCTTGGTTTTTTTTACTCTGCTCTAGTTTTCTAAGCTTTTAACCAGTGTTGGAAAACTTTTTCTGTAAAGGGGCAGATAGTAAATATTTTAGGCTTTGTGAGCCATATGATTTCTGTCTGCAAGAAAGCAGCCATTGGTAATATATAAATGGATGAATCTGGATATGTCCCAATAAAACTTTACAGATATTGAAATATGAACTTCATTTAAAATATTTTTGCAACCATTAAAAATATAACATCTCTTAGCTCGTGGGTTGTACGGAAACGGGGCAGGCCAAATTTGGATTGCACACCATAGTTTGCTAACCCATTTTGTTGATGAATTTTTAAAATATAATAATTATTTTAATATAGTCTTGCATATGAGCATAATTTTATAGATATATATGTAGAATTATAATAACATAGATCAACATTTTATAGCAATTGATAGTTCTAAAATATCTTCTCATAAATTATCCCCATTTAACTTAAGAGTAAACATGCAAGATAAGCTTTATTATCTCTGTTTTATGGTGAGGAAACTAATGCAGAGAAAAAAGATGACCTACCCATTTCATAAAAATTGATAGAGCCAAGAATGATCATATTCTGGACTCTTTTCTCCATAATATGGTAAAGTTTAAAATGTCATGATCAGAGCATTATGCCACTATATCTTTAATACTCATTTGCTGCCAGAATGCTTAGAGTTCAGTCTTTTAAATAATGATAATAATGCATAATCATTTCTAATTTTGTTTATTACAATATTCTGCTATCCAGCTATTTTACTAATTGATAATTGGTATTTTGACAAAAGCTAAATATAGGAGGTGAGGAGTATGTGTTACCAAGTTTGGTAAAGATTTGGCAGCTGAACAGTATAGTCATTTATATAATATACTTCGATTTCACATTTTCAAAGATAATAGTTAATTTTATTTTCATATGTACACCATGAATATAAACAGAAAGGACCCCCCCCCCCAATCATTTGTGTTCATGCTTAATTAATATTTTAATTATCTAGTAAATTATATCCAAAATTTTAAACTCGAAAGATTTTCTTTAATAATGTACATTTTGGATTGCTTCCCGATCAGGTGGTTGAAGATTATGCTGGAAGATGGCAGGTCCCTTTGCCACAGCTTCAGGTCCTTCAGACGGCACTTTGTTGTTTTACGTCAGCCAGTGCATCATTCCCAGATGAATGTGAGCACGTACAATATGTTTTGAGTAGCCTTGCTTTGTAAGTATTCTTTACTTCTTATAAAACTATTATTTTTCTTGATGTATTTGAGAATTGGTTTCTGATTATTTTTGCTGTAGAAGGCACCTTTCCTAAAGTCTTTCATCAGAAAGAAATTTCCATTTCTTCATATAAGTATTTAGGTTTAATTTTAAACATTTAATTTTACTTCTAGGTTCAGAGTTAAATGGAATTGTTATATAGATTCTTTTGGTCATGATAAGCACGTTTCCTTTCCTTTTTAATTTCCTAGGTTGCCCTGGGAAGCTGTAATGGAAGTCCCAGAATATAGCAATTAGGCCATCTTAGTTAGCAGAAGGACCATAAATTGGCCAGAAAGAGGTTAGGGAACTCCTGGTTTTTAAAAATACTAGTAGAGGACTTTGAGTTAAAGATCAGAAACTGAGTACTTGTGTTTATCCTTTTACCCTCCTGAAATTATAGTAAAGAAGTAAAAGAGAAATACAGTGTAAAAGAAAAAAGAAGAGTCATCAGTGAATAAAAGATTTTAGCAATTTTCTGAGGGCTAGAGAACAGAGAGATGAGTGGTCGTTTAAACATGGCAGAGCAACTCATAACATTTATTTTTGTGTGTCTTTTTATGCCTCAAATTGCGCTCATATTTATAAAAGTGGGTTGTGAAATTGTTTATCAACACTGCAAAATAAAATAGGAAATATGAGTACAGTTCATGAATAAGTGTTATTTTGTTAAATTCTTGTTTTATATATTTATCTTTATGTATAGTCATGTGCCACATGACATTTCGGTCAATGATGGACCACATGTACAATGGTGGTCAAGTAAGATTGTAATGGAGCTGAAAAATTCCTGTTGCCTAGCTGTCATACAATCTTAGTGCAAGGGTTGCAAAAATAAACAAGCCTGTGGTTGAGACAGCATACAACTTTAACCTGGGTGTGGATGAGAATGACATCAGGAGCTCGTAGTGGTGGTTTCTGAAGAACTGACCAATGAGAAACTGGTGGAACTGGAACAGGAATGTATAGCTAAATGGGAGTCAAAAAAAAAAAAAAAAAAAAAAAAAAAAAAAAAAAAAAAAAAAAAAAAAAAAAAAAAAAAAAAAAAAAAAAAAAAAAAAAAAAAAAAAAAAAAAAAAAGGAAACTGCCGAAGAAAAAGTAGAAGAACCCTCTAGAAAATTCACTGTATAGGGTTTAGCTGACAGGGGTGACAGGGCCTTCCCTGGGCCACAGTGGAAGAAGAATTGTCTTGGGCCACACATAAAATACGCTAACACTAACAACAGCTGATGAGCTAAAAAAAGGTCACAAAAAAGTCTCATAATGTTTTAAGAAAGTATACGGATTTGGTTGGGCTGCATTCAAAGCTATCCTGAGCCACGTGGGGCCCATGTATCACGGGTTGGACAAGCTTGGTTTAGCAGAAACTTCTGTAGAACTCATTAATAAGCTCTTCAAAAAATTTGAAAACTTGAACTGTAACACCAAAAGGTTTTCATTAATAAGAAACGAATGTTCATGGTGCATTATCTGCTTACAAGTAAATCTATGAAGAAAAAATAAACAAACCAAACATGAACATATTTCTGCAAAGAGTGAGACCTCCTGAAGAAGAGTCTCTGGCAGGTCCTCCTGGAGATTTTCAAGAAGAAGGCATTGTTATCATAGAAGGTGACAACTCTTAAGTGTGTTACTCCCCTTGAAGTCTGTCCCATGGGACAAGATGATCCTGACCCTGTTTAGGCCTAGGATGGTATGCATATTTGTGTCTTACTTTTTAACAAAAAAAGTATTAATAGTAAAATAAATAATTTCAAAAACAGGAAAAAGCTTATAGAATAAGGATATGAAGAAAATGTTTTTGTACAATTGCACAATGTTTGTGTTTTAAGCTAAGTGTTATTGTAAAAAAGTTAAAAAGTTAAGAAAATTAAAAAGTTTATACAGTAAAGCAAAAATCTTACAGTAAGCTATGGTTAATTTATTATTAAAGAAAGAAAATTTTTTTTATAAATTTAGAGCAGCCTAAGTATACCATATTTATAAAGTCTAGAGTAGTGTACAGTAATGTCCTAGGGCTTCACATTCACTCACCACTCACTCACTGACTCACCCAGAGCAACTAACTCCCAGTCCTAGATGCTTCATTCATGGTAAGTGACCTATATAGGTGTACCATTTTTTATTTATTTTCTTATGTATTTTAATGTACTTTTTCTGTTTTTAGATATATTTAGGTACATGAATACTTACCATTATATTATAGTTACCTATAGTATTCAGTACAATAACATGCTGTATAGGCTGGTAGCCTAGGAGCAATAGGCTGTACCATATAGCCTAGGTGTATAGTGGGTTATATCATCTAGGTTTGTGTAAGTGCACTCTATGATGTTCACACAATGTCAAAATTGCTTCTTGATGCATTTCTTAGAACATATTCCCATTGTTAAGCAACTCATGACTTACTGGTAAAACATTTTTTGAAAGTGGGTAGCAGTTAAAACAAAATTATCCTCTGCCTTACAGGAAGACAGACTGTCCTTTCCCCCTCCTCCCAGAATTCTGGAGAGATGCAGAACTGGAATATGCAAGGTGTGAAATAGAGAGTAGGGAATCAGGTTCTTTGAGAGGATGCAGATAAAGGAGTTAATTGCAGTTTTTCCATTCAGGCCAGACTGCTGGCCAAGGGTGGGTTGGGGAAACAGTATTGCTATTTTTTTCCTTTTCTTTCTTTTTTCTTTCTTTTTTTTTTTTTTTTTTTTTTTTTACATTCTGGCAATTAAAGGTTTCTCTGTGAGACAGTTAGCTAATCATTTAAATGTCTTAAAGGAAAACTCATCAGTCACCCAACTCATAAGACGTGCTCATAAGACTCCTACTGAAGTTGCTTATGGCCTTATTCTTAAATATTAATTGGTATTCAGGAATCATGATACACATGAGAAATGCCTTCAACATGAAAAAATACAATTAAAATAAAAATTCTGAAAGTTAATATTGAAAAAAATTAAGAGAAATATAAAATCTATAATTAATATTTTCAGAGTTGAGGACGTTTGTGTAACATTAAAATATCAACATCATGCTGTATGAAAGGAATAATGAGATATCAAAAATGAATTTATAGAAAGTAAGAAAATACGATGGTTAAAATGTAAAGTTCTGGGGAGTTCAGCAACATGACGACCAGAGAGGCGGTCCCTAAAACCTCTCCCAGAAAATACAATTAAACAGTTGACCAGGAGCTAACAAAGGAAATTCTGAGTGACACAGTGACAACTGAGAAATCCACACATTGCAAAAAAATGCCTGAAGGTTACAGCGGGGTGAGCCAGAGAGAGAGGAGGGGGAGCAGAGACAGATTGTGACCAGACCCCACCACTGCTAACTGAAGGAACCAGAAAGAAATCAGTAGCACGATACTTCGGAGGGAGGAGGCCAGGTGGCGACAAGAGTCGAAGCCGTGAGTGGTGGCAATGCAGGGAGACTGTGAGGGAGCTGGACATAAAAGCAGCGTGTTAGAGACAAAGCCTGGGAGCCAAGCTCTGAAACTGGGTAGCAAGAAAGCTGAAGGAGGACTATGAACAGTCCCAGGCAGGAATAAGGCCCCAGATACAGCACCTCTGCACCTGGCGCCCTTGCAGCCGCCAGTGCGTGCGCGGGCACCCTCGCAAAGTTCCACAGCATTGGCTAACGCTGCGCGCGCTTGGCACTCACTTACGGCTTGCAGTTTCCAGCTGCATTATGTGCATACCCAGTGCCCTCATGTGGCTCCCGGCTCACAGTGCACGCGCTCGTGTACTATGTGTCGTGTGGCTTGCACTTGCAGAGTTGGTCCTGCGTGACTGCAGTGGAGAATTGCTGGTAGGCTCAGGGTGGAGCGCTGGAGAGGAGAGAGAGGCAGATTTGACAGTGTTCGCCCCAACCAGCATGCGTCGCCCCAGCCTGCATCCCACTGGCCTCCCCTGGCTCCCTGAGTTTCCCCAGCAAAGCTCAGGAGGTGGAGCGGCCCCAAGGTGCATTTTATTGGCCTCCCCCTTCTCCTGCAACCTCCGCAATGCAGGCATGGACCAACGTGCCCTGTCCCCAAACACTGCTGGAGACTGGAGATATGGCTTAAACACCTCCCCTTTCTCCCAAAACTTGTCCCCCGCAAGCACCACTTAGTGTCTGCTCTACAGCAAGATACCACAAAAATACTATTCAGAGAAAGAAAGAGAGCTCCTGGGCTCTGCTGAAAATAAAGCCCCCATGCCAAAGAAAAAGACAACAGACAATGTGAGTACCTTAGGATTTAAAGCTGCTCAGAAATATGAAAAATCTCCCGAAAAGTATCTTATAGAAATTTATGAACAGAGAATATAAAGTAATGGTTCTAAAGGCCCTTAGAGAAACGAAAACATACTGGCCGAACACCACAGCTGAGATGAATGATCTCAGAAAGGAAATCTGTTAACAAAAGGAATAGTTTAACAAAGAAATTCAAACTATAAGGAAGAATGAGATGGAAATTCGAGATATAAATAATACAATGAAAGAAGTGAGAGATGAAATAACTGCCATAGGAAACAGGGACAACCAGATGGAGGAAAGAATTAGTGATATTGAAGATCAGAATGCAGAAACATCTCAGAAAGAGGAAGGTAGGGAATAGAGAACCAAAAGGATTGAAAGCACTCTGCAAGAACTATCTGACTCCATGAGAAAGAACAACATCAAGATAATAGGATTAGAAGAAGGAGCAGAGCACTCTACAGAGAACATACTCAAGCAAACAGTAGGAGAGAACTTTCCATATCTATGGAAAGATCTTGAACCCCAAATTCAAGAAGAAATTGGTCCCCTAGATACCTGGACCTTATACAGATCATCTCCAAGACACAGAGTACTGAGGATGTCAAAAACTAAAGACAAAGAGATAATTCTCAAGGCAGCCAAGGAACAAAGAACTATAACCTTTAGAGGAAACCCCATCAGGCTGGCATCAGACTTCTCAGCAGAAATTCTACAAGTCAGGAAGGAGAAGAATCAAATATTCAAAATATTAAAAGAAAGAAACTTCCAGCCAAGAATAAATTATCCAGCAAAATTATCCTTCAGATATGGAGGAATAAAGACCTTCTCAGACACACAGAAGCTGAGGGAATTTGCCAGCACGAGGCTGGCACTTCAAGAAATACAGAAGGAGGCTCTTGGACCTGAAACAAAACATCCTATTAAATGGAATAGAGTTGGGGCAACAAAAAAATAACAACAACAACAAAAATAACTAAAGAAAGTAATTACGTCCATTGGAAATCCTCATATATCAATCATCACTCTAAATGTTAACTGACTGAAGTCACCAATAAAAAGACACAGAGTAGCAGACTGGATTAAAAAACAAAACCCATCCATATGCTCTCTCCAAGAGACATACCTTGGCCATAAGGACAAACACAGACTCAGAGTGAAAGAATGGAAAACAATACTCCAAGCAGATGATAACCAGAGAAAAGCAAGAGTTGCCATACTGATATCTGATGAAACAAACTTCAGGTAAAAAAGATAACAAGAGACAAAGATGGACATTACATAGTGATAAAAGGCACAATACAACAATAAGAAGACTTGACACTGATTAATGTATATGCTTTCAATGAGGAAGCACCAAAATATAAAAAGTAACTACTAACAGATCTGAAAGGAGAAACAGACAAAAGCACAATTATTGTGGGAGACTTAAACATCCCCTTAACAGCCATGGACAGATCATCCAAAGAAAATAAATAAGGAAATAGCTGCTCTAAATGACACATTACAGCAACTGGACATAATTTACATTTATAAGACACTTTATCCAGCAAAAAGAGACTATACCTTCTTTTCTAGTGCATATTGGAACATTCTCAAGGGTAGACCACATGCTGGGTCACAAAAGTAGCCTCAGCAAATTCAAGAAGATAGAAATGATACCAAGTGTATTCTCCGACCACAAAGCTCTGAAATTGGAGATCAACTGTAAAAGGAAAATAGAAAAAGTCACATTTACGTGAAGATTAAACAACATCTTAATAAAAAAGTAACTGGATCAAATAATAAATAAAAGAGATTAAAAATATACAGAAACTAATGACAATGAAAATACAACATATCACAATTACTGGGACACAGCAAAACAAGAGGGAAATTTATTTATATCATTACAGGCCTATCTTAAGAAACAAGAAAAATCACAAGTAAACTTCCTAACATCCCATCTTAAAGAACTAGAAAAAGAAGAACAGACAAAACCCAAAGTCAGCAGAAGGAAAGAAATAATAAAATTAAAGCAGAGCTTAATGAATACAAGAACAGAAAGACAATAGAAAAAATTGCTACAAAGAGCTGGTTCTTTGAGAAAGTCAACAAAATTGACAAACCCATGGCTAGACTAATCAAACGGTGAAAGGAAAGGACACAAATATCCAAAATTAGAAATGAAAGCAGAGAAATTACCACTGATTCCACAGAAATACAAAGGATTATAAGAAAATATTATGAAGGGCTTTATGCCACTAAATTTAAAAACCTAGAAGAAATGGACACGTTCCTAGAAACCTATACCCTACCTAGACTGAACCAAGAAGAACTGGATAGTCTAAATAGACCAATCAGTAGTAAAGAAATTGAAATGACTATCCACAATGTTCCTAGAGGAAAAAGCCCCAGACTAGATGGTCTCACCAACAAATTTTACCAAGAGGTTCCTTATTTAACTAGTTGCATTCCAGAAAAGAACTTAGGGGAAATACATTAGGGAAGAAATTTTCAAAGACATAATAAAAGAATTTCCCAGATCTGAAATATGTGAACTTCTAGGTGAAAGAGACAAAGCAATGCTCAGCACAATGAGTATGAAAGATACTCAGCTAAATTAATCAGTTTGCAGTTTCAAAATATCAAAAATGAAAAACAGATTGGAACACCTAGATAGAAAAAACTGGGTCGCCTATGAAGGCATAAACATCAGATTGATATCTGTTTTCATTACAACCAATAGTGGGCGGTAGACTATAATTAGTATCTCTAAAGAACTGAGGCAAAATTATTTTCAATGTAGAATTTTATACTTATTCAAACTGTCAGTGGACTGTACGAGTAGAAAGCGCGTTTTCAGGCAAGTGTTACTGTAGGGAGCTGCAAGGAGCACTTGGTTCTTTCCGCCATGCAGTAAAGAATTAAAGAGAGCAGTGGAACAAAGGAAAGCAGAGTATAAAGCTTTATTGAAATACGTTTCAAGAGAGAACCATGCCAAACTGAGAGAGGCAAAAGGCCGCCAGGAGTTTGGGGTTTGAGTTTTATTCCTGGCCCTGAACCAGCCCTGCTAGTGGGACGTACAGAGTTAGGTCATTTGATTGACATGTGTATGTTATGACTTTTCTTTCTGTGCATGCCCTTACCCAGAATACCTACAGAAAAAAACATGGCGGTGGTTAAAACCACAAATGTTAATTCTTTATAATTACATTATAATGAGGCTAAGGTTAAGCCAAAGGCAAACTTTAATATTCTTCTCTGGAATGTCAAAAGCCAGACCCCTGCCCCCCCCCCCCCCCCCCCCCAAAAAAAAGGCAGACAATTTTGGTAGGATATTACTTCCCTCTTACCAGGATGTTGTAATCACAAAATTAGTTGGACCTAAGTGGTGCAAAGCTCCAGTTACTATACGTTATCACCCACCCCTCCTGTTGGCTCCTGTCTACCTTCTGCCTAACATAAGGACCTACAACACTGGTTTTCAAGCAGTGGTACTCGTACCCCTGGGGGTACGTGCTGGGCCGGCCATTTAGGGATATGTGAAAAATAATCAGTAATGGCAAAAACACAAGTAAAATAAAAAAATACAAAATGTTAGTTATGGAACAGTGAGCGTTCAGTTTGAATTATCATTATTGGAGACACTTCAAAATTAGATCACGTTAAGGGAGTTCCCTGGTGCTGTAGTGGCTAGACTTCAGTGCTCACAATGCTGTGACCTGGGTTCGATTCCCAGCCAGGGAACTATCAAAAAAAAAAAAAAACAATTAAAAAATTAGATCACATTAGTGAATGATGATTAGTGAGGGCATAGCTATGAACCCTTCCCCCAAACCACTCTTCTACCAATCATTACACAGTTTCAGAACAATCCATTTGTGATGTGTCTGGAACTTCCTCAAACATAAATAAATTTGTAGCCAGACTGTTTGATCTGTTTAGTTATTGAATGAGTAAAAGTAATTGCATTATCTTTAATCTTGATTTTTTCCAAGTAGTTTTTTTATTTAATGTTTAAATTCTTGATCATTATCAATATTTTTAAGTGCTACAAATCTTGTAAAATTAAATATGTGGTTTGGTTTAATGTAGTAATTTTTCTTTCCTAACTTATTACCTCATTTCCACTATTTTACATTAAGATAGGCACTGAACAAGTGTGTCAGTATTTAAAAACAGCTGTTTTAAAAACAAGGGGTACAATTTATAGAAATGGGTTTAAGGGGTACATAAGTGGAAAAGGGTGGGAACCACTGACATAGAAGATTGACTTTTCCACATACCCTTTCTTAGGAAGTTATTAGAAAGTGTGTTCCAGATGAGGATGTAATAAAAAAAGAAAGTCCAGATGACACTGATCTAGAAAACAGTGGCTTACTTAAGACAGAAGAGAAGTCCTAGGATCACTGCCATGTAATAGGTCTGACAAATAAATCATCTCCAAGATTAAAAAACTACCCAGTAAAAATGGACATTTAGACTAACCTCGGGAATTTGGAACCATTTAAGGTAGTGATAAAAGTATAAGGCAAATGAAATAGAAAGGGAATTAAGACACTCCAGGAAAATTAAAAATAATGTGGATGGAAAGGGCACAGTGTCATAGCAAACTAATTAGATATGCAGTGAACGTTACTTATATAGTTTTATTAGTGTGAATGATGTTTATTTACTTTAAATTTTTAGATGAAGTACAAAAAATTAGTTATAGAACAGAGGGAAATTATTAACCTTAAATATAAGAATATTTAACAGAAGCTGAGTTGCAAGTGAATGACAAGGGCACTAATATCCTTCATTTAATTTTTATTTTACAAACTGGAGTATCAGTACTACATGAAACGATAAACAAAGGTGTTAAGTAATGTTACAAAGATAATAATTGAGGAAATAATAAAGTAATTAATAACTATTGGTAAGGTGGAATTGGTTGAGGAGGAGTTAAATTCTCTTTTCCCATAGCAGGAAGTCAAGAGATGATATTCAAAATTGGTAAACCAAGAAATACTAACAAAGTTTATTATCAACATCTATTAAAAATATTGAAAGTTGTTGATTCTGGGACATTGGACTCAAAAGAGAAGGTGGAAACCTTTCTGTATACTTAGCATTTTTAAAGCTTAAAGATGTGTTAATTTCGTATGTACAAAGTAATTTTTCGTTTATATATAAAATTTCAAAGAGTCTATGAACATTGGTGCTTCTTTAAAAATTTATTTGCCTATGTTTAAAATTGTAGGCGGGAACTTTGTGAGGTAATGGGTGTTAACCAGCTTGATTGGGGTGATTGTTTTACCATCTACAAGAGGGGACTCCAAAAAACCCTGCAATTTATTTATAAAAAATTGCGTTTTTATTCTTACATGTTTAAACTTCACTCAACTTCGAAGTATTCTCCGTTTGCTGTACTACACCTGTCCAGTCATTTTTCCACAACTCAAAGCAGTTTTTGAACTTTTTTTGAACTCGTCAATTTTGATGCCATTGTGTCTGCTGTTTTTTATTTCACCTCTTTCACATCAGCAAAACATTTCCCTTTGAAGATGTTTTTTATCTGGGGAAGCAACAAAAAAAGTCACTCAGGGTGAGATTGGATGAAGAGGGAGGGTGGGGCACGAGGGTCATGCTGTTTTTTGTCAAAAACTACTGAACACTCAATGCAGTGTGGGCAGATGTGCTGTCGTGCCACAAGTTGTTTGTGTAAATCACCTACCATGAAATGGGTAAAGGAATTGAAAGAATCTTCAAAAAAATTCACTAAAGCTGAACACAGCCTCTCACAGCAATGCCAGCTGGTACAGGGATGCAGATGCGTACTTACCTAGCAGGGGAAACTTGTACTATAAGCAGCCTGCCCTCCAGGAGATAAGGCCGGGTTTTTTTGGTTCTCCCCTCATATATGTGTATCAAAACATCAAGTTGTACACAATAAATGTATACAGTTTCTGTTGGTCAGTTAAACCCCACTAAAGCCAAAACAACAACAACAAACAACAACAACAACAACAACAAAACCTGTAGGAGGGAAGGAGAGTTTCGAATATAACAGTACTTAAGATTTGTAAGAGCAAGGCATTCAAAAACATATGTTTATATTTAGTTTATCATGCCTAAGTGATTATGGGAAATTAGTAGGCCTTTTATGTTATAATTGACAAATTTTACTCAAGATAGTTTAAGCAAAGACAAGAGGGGGCATGGAGGGATTTATTAGATGACTAAACCATGGAAAAGCAGGGACTAGAATTAGTTTCGGGATTTTCTTAATCTAGGGATAAAATGTCATCTAGAACTGTTCTCTCCCTGTCCATCTTTCTTCCTTTGGCTTCATTTTCTTGGCGCTGCTGACAATTCCAGAATTAAGCTTAGTTTATTAACCTCTAATACCCAAAATATTTGAAGGATTCAGTCTCAGCCAAGGTTATATGCTCACAGTTTGGACTCATCTTGTGTTGAGGGGAGTGGTAACATTTTTGTCACAATCTGATGACAAGCCCACCCCATAGCTAGGGGAAATGAAGATACTACTTGGGCAGCCCCATAGAACCACAGAAATGTTGGCGGGGTAAGCACTTCCCTTAGTAAGTGAAGAAGTGAGTCAGGTAGTATGAAGAGGCCTAGCTAGGCAAACATAATAGAGGTCCACCACAAGGACTTGTTTTCATGTGTTATTTTGAAAACTGCCAAAATAGTTTGTTATTCTTTACTGATTTCTGAGGGGGGGGGAAGTATTAATAGAAATAATTTGTAAGCAAGAAGTATTCTTGTTTCAGTGCCTATGTGGATTTTCCCACTTCTGTATAATCTTTGTTAATTTTAGTGTTGTACAATGTGAAAATGTTTTTAAAGCTTACAAAAGTACTTTTAATTTTTTTATCAATTATTGTTTGTTGACTTCTGTTTCTAGCTTCTTTTACCACTGTTCATGAAAAAGGTAATGTATTAAGCAGAAGCAAATCTTATCAAAGATGGACAATGCAAGGCTAAAGAAAGTAAATTATCTTAATGGTTTGTCAAATAGTAATGTTTCTTACAAAGAAAAGTTTCTGCATTACTGGAATTTATTTTAACAGAAAAGTTACTTAATATTTTTAATACCAGAAGAAAAATGGGAAATAGCAACATGTTGTCCTATTAAAAGAGTAGTAAGTTTGTAACTCTATTTTATTTAAATAAATGCATAAGCCAGCAAATTCTTCTGACAATTACTCCGTAATCATTCACTCATTCATTCTGTGTATCTCTGTGCTTGGTTCTAGGGATAAATTAGAAAATAAGACAGTTAAGTCCTTGTTCTCAAAGGTTTTACAGAGCTAAATGATATCAAAAAGTCACATTATTATGTAATGTAATCAGGCTACAATGAGCAGGTATAACAGGGGACTTGACTTGGTTTTGGAGCTCAGGGACAATTTGCTGGGTGAGCTAACTTTTAAATTGAGCTCTCAGGAAATGATAGCAATAAGTTAGGAGAAGAGCCTTCCACGGGTGGCAAACAGAATGTTCAAAGTGTCTGAACAAGAAGTCAGGATATTAATAGATTTTATTATAATTCATATCTGTTGGTAGAATTCTTATTTATGATATATATCATATATTTTTAATTTTTTAAATTACCTAACATACTAAAGTTTATAGGCAAGCTAAAGGATTGACTTAAGTAATAGCTATAATAATCTACATATAGGTATCTATATAATATATAGATATAAAATGTATGTTATATGTTAAACATATACATTACTATATTCTCTGGTAGTACTATCTCGTCTATATGTCCACCTTCATAAAAGCTTATATCCACCTTGTAAATTATACATATGTGAAGATCTACCATCTATAGGCTGGGGACTAAAAACTACAGTTTTGTGAAGGTGTTCTTTACAGGGAAGAAAAGTAGATTCTGTTTTTATTCGTAACTGAGTGTTTTTTAAATTTTATGGAAATAATAATGTAGAGATTTGTCTTAAATCAACTAATGATAATTTTACCTAGGATGACTTTCCCTGTAAACGGAATTTTCTAAAGAAATGAAGATTTTGCTGTCCGTGTATGTATGTATTGTACTAAAAAGGACCTCAAATTAATTCTCTTACAAATAAGAAAACTGAGGCCTGAGAAGTTAGGGAACTTTTGAAAATCTGAGTTAAGTTCTGACTTGTTTTCCTAGTGTTTTCTTTTTTAAGTTGGTTAAATAATGATTCCTAAGTTTTATAGGTACAAAGTTGAACACCTTGAAACCAAGTGGGCCTTTAAGGCAAAGAACATAGACTTTACTGGTTTTACATAAAATAAAAGTAAACTTTTATGCTGCCTTCCCAGCCTCCTTGTACCCAATAGAACATAAATGTTCATAGATTTCAGCATTCCAGACAGGTTTCAGTGGTGGACAGTAATAAACTAATTCAGTAATGTTTCAGGATACAAAAATCGATGTATAAAAATCTGTTGTATTTCTATATACTTATAATGAACTATCAGAAAGAGAAATTAAGAGAACACCCTATTCATAATTTCATCAAAAAGAATAAAATACCTAAGAACAAATTTCATCAAGGAGGTGAAAGACCTATATAGTACTGAAAACTGTTAAGATACTGATAAAAGAAATTGAAGACAAATATAAATGGGAAGATAATCCATGTTTATAAACTTGAAGAATTTATATTGTTAGAATGTCCCTAATATCCAAAGCAAACTATAGAGTCAATATAATATCTATCAAAAATCCAAAGGTGTTTTTCACAGAATTCCTAAAATTTATATGGAACTACAAAAATTCTGAACAGTCAAGGCAATAATGAGAAAGAAGACCAAAGCTGGAGGCACCACTGTTCTTGATTTCAAACTATATTACAGAGCTAACCAAAACAGTATAATATTGGCATAAAAATAGACACACAGACCAACGGAAAAGAATAGAGAGCCCAGAAATAAATCTACAAATATATGGTCAATTTATTTACAACAAAAGAGCCAAGAATGTAGAGTGGAGAACGGATAGTCTCTTCAGTAAATGGTGTTGGGAAAACTGGACAGCCACATATAAAAGCATGAAACTTAACCATCAGACACAAAAATCAACTCAAAATGGATTAAGACTTGAAGTAAAGACCTGAAACCATAAAACTCCTAAAAGAAAACATAGATAGTAAGCTTGACATTGGTCTTGGGGATGATTTTTTTCTTTTCACTTGACAACAAAATCAAAGGCAACAAAGGCAAAAATAAACAAGTTGGACTATATCAAATAAAAACCTTTTGCACAGCAAAGGAAACCACCCATGAAAATCAAAACCATGAGATACCACCTCACACATGGTAGAACAGCTTTTATAAGAAAGATAAGTGTTGGCAGGGAAGTAAGTAGAGAAAAGGGAACCCCTGTTGATAGGTGTGTAAATTGGTGCAGCCACTATGGAAAAGAAGTGTGAGGGTTCCTCAAAGAGTTAAAAGTAGAACTACCATATGATCCAGCAATTCTACTCCTCAGTATTTATCTGAAGGAAATGAAAACACTAACTCAAAAAGATACCTCTGTGTTCTCTTCAGCATTATTTACAATAGCCAAGACATGGAAGCAGCCTATGTGTCCATCAGTGGCTAGATCATCAAGACCTAGTATGTAATGGAATGTTATCAGTCATAAAAAAGAAGGAAATGTTGCTATTTGTGACAACTTGATGGACCTTGAGGGCATTATACTAAGTGAAATAAAGTGATAGAAAGGCAGCATTTGATTTCATTTATATATAGAATCTAAAACAAAACAAAACTCAGATACTGAGAACAGGTTGGTAGTCGCCATAGGCAGGGGTTAAAAGGTGGGCCAAATTGGTGAAGGTGGTCGAAAGGTACAAACTTCCAGTTATAAAATAAACAGGTCATTGGGATATAATGTACAGCATAGTGACTGTAGTTAATATTGTATTATATATTTGAAAGTTCTTAGGAGAGTAGATCTTTAAAGTTTTTATTGTAAGAAAAAAATTGTGACTGTGTGGTGATGGATGTTAACTAGACTTGTGGCAATCATCTTGCACCGTATTGCAAATACTGAATCATTATGTCATGTAACTGAATCTAATATAGTGTTACATGTCAATTACAGTTCAATAGGAAATAAAAAGAAAATCCTACAGGATCAAAGCACCAAGATAAATATGTATTTTTTAATATTTAATAAAATAAATATGTGACATGTTGGCAGTTTTCTTAAACCACAGCATTGTGAAAAAGTTCTGCACTATAATTTTGGAACTAAGGGGACAGAAAATAATTTCCTATGTAGGGAATGGTTATCAATCAATTTATTTTTGTTTCTTTTTTCATCTTATTTTAGATTAAGATAATGTAGGCTATTTCAATCAAGATCTAGTCAGGGAAATGTAAGTCATGCTAGATAATTCAGTAGAAGGAATTTAATTCATAGACCCTCTTTCAGAGTTGTTAGAAGATCTGAGAGAATAGACAGAATGGTAAACCCACACTTTACCTAGCACTCTAGTAAGTTGCTGTTAGCCCTAGAAATGGATTGATGAAGGAAGTGGGTATTGTTGGAGCCCAGAGACTGGACATGGTTGAAAGGAAAAAGCAGTGTCTTGTGTGAGAGGGATCTCAGAAGAGATATAATTATTGCTGAAGAGGACCCTGAAACACAGATTTAAGAGACTCAGAACAAGCAGGCTAATTTGAAACCATCCACACACCTACCACCTAGATCACCTAGATGCATAACATTCAAACTCTGACAGTCACTGAGAAAATCTTAAACCACCAGAGCAAAAAGACATTACCTAATTTAGAAGACTAAAGATAAATATATCAGACATCTCAAGAACTGTGCAGGCCAGAACACAATGAAATGACCTCTTTAAGTGCTAAAAGAAAAAAACAAATCTTTTAACTCTCCATTTGAGAAGAAATAAGCATGTTTTTAGGGTAGCAAAACTGAAAGAATTCATTTCCAGAACATGTGAACTACAAAAAAATGTACCACAAATGTGATGCCAGATAGAACTCACAAATGTGGGTTCTAAAATGTGTATCAAAGGATGAATAGATACATAAGTTTGCTAAGTAGTCCCAAAGTTCCCTCTATACAGCTTGTACCATTTTGCATTTTCACCCACAAAATGAGGCTGTTTACCTCTGACCTCACTGCAGTTTTGTGTTGTCAAAGTTTTGATGTTTTGCTAATCTAACAGAAAAGAAATGGTATCGCAATGTAGTTTTAATTTGTGTATTTCTTATTGTGAGTGAAGTTGAACATCTTTTTGCAAATCCTTAAAGGCCAGTTGTATTTCATTGCACATGAGCTGCATATGTATGAGATCTCAAGCCCATTTTTTTATAAGTTGGACTTTTTCTTCTCAGTTTTCATAAGCTCTTTATGTACTAGGAATATTATTAACCCTTTCCTGTGATGTAAGTTGCCAGTGAATAGTTCTTCATTTATCTTTTGCTTTGCTTATGGTGTTTATATTTTTAGACATTTTAAAAAATATAATTAAATTTTATCAGTATTCCTCTATTGCTTCTAAATTTTGAATAAGTAAGAAAGAATTCTCTACAATCAGGTTATATGGAGTTTTTTTTTCCTGATACTTGAATTGTTTAATTTTCTATGTTTAAGTTTTTTATCTATTTTGAATTTTTTATTATGTTTGGAAGTTGGAATGAACCAATTCTGTCATTTAACATTTGGCTAGCCAATATAAAGAAGTCAACTTTTTTCCTACTTATTTAAGATGCTGCTTTTGACATCTACTCACTTTCACATACAATTGGTTTATTTTTGGATTTTCCATATGATTTTATTAGGCTGTTTTTGTGTCAGTTTAATGCACAGAGATTCAATTATAGAGGCTTTATAAAATGTTTTAATATTGGCTAATTCTTTTCATTAATCTTGCTGTTTCATGTTTTTCCTAAGTATTCAACTTTGTAATCAACTTGTTTATTTCCAGAAAAACTTAAAGGTACTTTGACTTTATTGTAAGTAAATTAGATAAGGAGAATTTATTGCTTAACTTACTGAAATATATACTTTATATGCTCTTTACCTTCTTCCAGTCGAAGGACATTTAGAACACTAATACCTAAACTATTTCCAACTTAAATGCTATTGATGTCATGTATTTTTGATATATATATTTTAAAGCCCAGATGAGATTATTGTTTTTGCTTCATGCTGTCAAATTTTGTAGCCTGTATATTTTTGTGTCTTAAACTCTTCTTGCTAATTTAATTTCCTCTTTCTTTGTAAACAGTCTATATTTTTCTGCAGTTGTTTTATACATTGCTCTTTGTATTTGGTATTTTATAGTTTACTGTAGTTAGCTAGGTATAGATTTATTTTTATTAATCCTTACTGGGATTTCCTGGGCTTCCTGGATCTAAGGGTTGGTATCTTTGATCACCTTTGAAATTCTTACCCAGTTTTTGTCTTTGCCTCATTCAGTCTGTTTTCTTTTTTCATTTGTGGAAGTACAATTAGATATGTTACACTTATACATTCCATTCGTCATGTCTCTAACTTTTACTTGCATTTTCCATTTCTTTGTCTCTCTACATTGCACTTCTGTATTCTTGTATTTCAGAGTGGAAATTATAGGCAACAGAGACCCAAAGGAGAATAGTAATTCTGATTATAACTACTAAACAAGCACTTTTTGTGTGTCTGTGTATTTGAAGGAAGTATGGTACTTTTTTACCATTTGTAGTATCTGCTGTGACTTACAAGCATCCCAATGACAGACTGTATTTGTTTCATAAATGGGGACTCTAGTGGTACTTTAGTTATTTAAGTTTGCATAGCTAATAGGAATATACTGATTGATAAAAGTCGAATAAGTATGATTATATAGGGTATTTTTTTTAATTCAGAAGGCATACCATGTATAGTTTATTTGTCCCACTACAAATAATTTATGTTTTTATATATATCATTTTGTTTAGGTAATTCTATTTTGAATAATTAATTTAGATAAATAAACTGTAGGTAACGTATAATTTGGACTGGATTAATTAATGTATAGACTATTACATATTAAACATTATATTAACTATATATTATACAAACATGTCTTAAACATTCAACATTAAAACCTCATATAAACATGCAATAATACATTTCTGGAAATAAACCTTTTGATTTAGTCAGATATCTAAAAACTTCATAATTTAAATGAAGAAAAAATTGATGTCTTATGCTTCAACAAAACTGACATATGCACAGCTGAGAAGAACAAATCTGTGAAGATCTTTGTTTCCTTTTATATTGTTGAAGGAAACATGGATGGCAATGTTGATAATCAAAATAGTATAGGAGACTCTCCATTAACCATCATGTAATAGCGGACTTTGCCTGAGAGGCTTAGGGTCTCAAAGCAAGCTCATGATAATCATTCATTTTTCAAGAAAGCTGCACACATGTTTGCCAGTACAGCATCATCTACTGATGTGGACCTCAAACTGTCCACATCCACTTCTCCTGATCCTGTCCTAGCTACAGCATCCGATCGCCGTGTCTAACCAGTAAACTCTCTACCACTACTTTTACAGCTTTACATGTGTACGTGTGTATTGTTTCTAAGTTACCTGTAGTTAAAAAAATTGTGAAGTTCATTAAGTTGAAAAGTTTATTGACTGCCATTTAACTAAAATTGCACACTGCATTCACACCAAGCTGTTTTCATAATAAAACTGTTACATTAAGCTTACCTGTCTTAATTTGCTTTTAATTACTGTATTTCAATGTTACACATTACAGAGTGTATGTATGGTATAGTATGGAGTATAGTGTTAGGCCTATTTTTAATAGTAACTCTCAAACAACCAGAAACTACATTTACCTGGCATGTACTAATCCCCATGAGTGCCGGTTAACAGTCTACTGTAGTACTATATTAGCAAACACCTATAGCATTACCAGGGATTGTTCTAAGTGCTTTACAAGAGGTAGCTACTATTTTTGTTTCTATTTTATAAATAAAGAAACTGAGGCATAGAGATATTGAGTGACTTGCTCTGGTTTACATATCAAGTGAGTGGTGGAGCTGAGTCTCAAATCCAGCGTAGTTCTAGACCATGGGTGAGTACAAGGGCTAGATATTTTAAGCTTAACCCACAACGTCTCTATTGCCAGTACCCAATTCTGTCATTGTAGTGTAAAAGCAGCCAGTCAATATGTAAATAGATGGGAGGGATTGTGTTCCAATAATACCTTATTTATTGATAGTGATATTTGAATTTCATGTAATTTTTACTTGTCATGAAAAACTATTTTCTTGATTTTTTTTTAACAATTTAAATATGGCTTACTATTCTTAACTCTTGCATCATATAGAAACAGGCCATCCTTGGGCTAGATATGGTATGTGGGTAGTAGTTTGCCAGCCCTGCTCTAGACTGCTGTGTATAATTTGGGATACTACTTTGTTCTATTTAGGACTCATTTTCCCTGTATCTTGTAGAATTTTCTTCAGCAAGGCTAGACAACTTGATTTCTAAACATTTAGTTGATCCTTTATACTACTAGTCAATAGGAAATAGGTATGAAACTTGAAGTTTCTACTTCTACCTATAATCTACGTTATTTTCCCCTAGTGATTTCACTACTGCATAATCACTGACTGACTTACCTGAGTCTTACCTTAAAGCAGAGCTAGCTAGACCTTGTTGTTTTATCTTTATTTATTCTTCACTTATTTTGCATGTAGTTTTTCTCATTTTAATATTATTATGAAACTGGGCCTTGTTATTGAGGTAGCTAATAGTGGGGCATGCACAGATCTCTCTTTTGGAAAAAATGTTGGCTCTCAAGTTCACATAAAGCAGACATACGAGGTCTGATAATTAAGTTCACAAACTCATTCTAGAAAAAGTGCTACATAACTCATTCCTGATTATCACTACGGTCACCTTTTAAGTACTCCTCTTGGGAAGCTATGCACTGATGCCAGTGCCTACTTTACCCTTCCAAGCAATTTTAGAACTCTATTCTGGAATGTCCGTCAGAGCTGTCATCTTATGACCCTTGATGTCCTGAGTGTAATCAAAATGTCGTCTTTTCAATATTTCCTTTATCTTCAAGTAAAGAAAAAGTCATTGGGGGCCAGATCAGGTGAGTAGGGAGGGTGTTCCAAAACAGTTATTTGTTTACTGGCTAATAACTCCCTCTCAGACAGCACCGTGTGAGCTGGTGCAGTGTTGTGATGCAAGAGCGAGTTGTTAACGAAAAGCTCAGCTTGTTTTCATCTTAACATTTTTATGCAGCCTTTTCAGCACTTTCAAATAGTAAACTTGGTTGCCTGTTTGTGTGGTTGGTTCATGTTCATAATGAACAATCCCTTTGATATAAAAAAAACGTTAGCAACATGGTTTTGACTTGATTTGGACTGATGGAATGCTTTTCGTCATGGAGAATTGGCAGACTTCCATTGTGCACTTTGATGCTTTGTTTCAGGGTCGTATTGGTAGACCCATGTTTCAACACCAGTGATAACATGGCCCAAAACATAATTTTGCCTTTCCAAAAGGTCTTGGCAAATTTTGACCCTCCTTTGCTTTTGTTCATTGGTGAGTTCCCTTGGGACCACTTTTGTACTTGCCTTTCTCATGCCAAGATTTTCAGTTAAGATTTTCCTAACTGTTTCTCCATCAACGTTTACTTGGTCTGCTATGCTTCTCATAGTCAGCCCATGATTTTGGTGCATAATGCGACGAATTTTTCAATGTTTTTGTCAGTTCTGCTCATTACTGGCCACCCTGCCCTCTCTTCATCAGTGATGCTTTCTCTCCCCTCAGGAAAACGTTTAATCCATTTGTCTTCTGCTTTTTTCTTCATGGCATTATCCCAAAAAACTTGGACTAACATGTCCGTGATTTTACTTCCATTTTTGCCAAGTTTAACAAGAAATTTAATGTTTGTTCATTGCTCTCATTCAAGCTCCAACCTTCTCTCGATGGCACACCAACACATGCAACAACAATAATGAATGCCACTCAGCAAGACACTGCCACATGTCAACAGGAACACAGCTGTGAGACACAGATACGTCAGACCTCGTATAATTCAGCATGTTTGTTTGATTCCTTGCAAGATCATGTTGGTCTACATATTCATTTTATTTCTACTAGCAAACTTTGTATCTCTTCCATTTTCCATACAATGGATTGCCCCACCAGTCAACGCTCTCTACTAAACATAATGATGAAATCCCTCTCTCTTCTACCTAGTGCAAATTTAATACCTCTGTGTTTCAACGTGTTGTATGCAAAGTTCAGTACTATGATAGTACAGAAGAATCTGCCATTTATTTGTCTGTAAAGAAGGAAGTTTTAAGTCAAGTTCCTAGGTGAAATTGTATAAATAGGTCTTGAAGCAATGGATCTAAATACCTTAAAAGCATAGGAGTTGTAGAGAATGAGAAATTATCTGTGATTAGAGAGCATGGAATTGGTGGTAAAGCTATGTGTGTAAGAGCAGTTTTGGATCAGACATAATGGTTCTTACATCATGATAAGGAATTTGAATTTCTTGCTCTAGATCAGTGATTTCAAATACCCAAATAGGATAGGAAGGGAATATAAGTAATAATAAGTCAAACAGGCATTCTGTTGGAGAAAGAAGAGAGGTGGATGGAGACTGGCAAATTGGAAAGGGGGTTCATGCCCTGTGTAGCTACTCACTTTATTTGCCATGGAGCTAAAGCCCTGTGTTATGAGGGTTCCTGTTTTTCAAGATCAGAGAAATCTAGATTTAATGTGAAACCATCATGTATTTTAAATATTCACAAGTGACTAAAATATTTTAAAATCATGTTTTATCCAAACAAAACTGTGTCGGGTGAAGTTTTTTGCTTTAGATGGTACAATCCAAACAGCAGTTTGTAAAGTCTGAAAGTAGTCAGGTTGTTCTGTGTTTTAGGAAGATAACAATGGCTGATATGTAGAATAGCAAGACTGGAGATAAGAAGGGTCTATTAGAAGTATAAAGGTGACATAGATGTGAATTAATGCTTTGTTAATAGGGATGGAGAAGATTCTAGAAGTACATTAGTGAGGCTTTTTTCATACTTATTGATAGTAAAATAATTAATTGCAAAAGGGTTAATAATGACCAATAATTCTTTTCATCCCTGACCTCTAGTTTCTGTATCCCCTATGTAGAGGCAATTGCTTTTACCAGTTTGTTGTATATCCCTTGATGGTCTGACAATATGTACTGGTGGTGTACACATGCCCTTAACTCCCTCCTTCTCTTTACACAAATGGTAATATAATGGATATATTTTTGTATCTTTGTTTAATAATATGTCTTGGATTTTTCCCCTTATACAGATAGATTTAAGTATATTGTCACTAATATTTTCATTAATATTTTCATTATATTTCATTGCATGGGTATGTTGTAATTAAAACAGTCCCCGACAGTAGACATTTAGTATATTTCCATTCTTTTGCTACTACAGACCATCTGGATGCATATTTTTATATACACATCTTTGAGTTTACGTTCGTATAGTTGGAGGATTAAATTCCCATAAGTGGAGGTGCTAAGTGAAATAGTATATGTGCATTTAAAATTCTGATGACTATTGCTGTGTTGCTCTTAAAAGAGGTTGTAGCATTTATTATCCCCGTAACAAGATATCACAGCCTATTTCTTCATATCATAGCCACCACAAAATTTATCATTTTCATTTTTAAAAATATGAAGGAGAAATGGTATTTCATCTTCATAAATGTTCATTTATGAAAAAAGCATCTTTTCATCTTTGAAAACAAAATCTACTTGCATTTCTTTTCTGTGAAGTTTTCTCACCCAGTTTTTTATTGGGTTATTGACTTTAAAAATTTGTATAAACTTTTTAATTAAGGAAATCAGCAAAGATTCTCAGTGTGTCATTTTGCTTTTGACCACTTCCATGGCTTTTGGTCTGTTGATATTTTAAAATTTTTAGTCAAATTTATAAAAGTATCAGTTTATGGAGTATGGTTACTATATTTACAAAGGTCTTTGTAATAATTATTGTGTAATACTTAGGTCTTTTATATAATTTTTCTATTTTTCATGTAATTTTTAAAACAATATAATCTCAGTTAATGTTTGCATTTAAAAAATTTCAGTCTTTTCCTTGAATCAAAATTTTGATTTAAGGCAAAAAATGTTTATAAAAATATAACTTTAAGTATTCTTAGTTGAGTATCTTCTACATGAATTAAAATTTAAGGATTTTGAAACATTTTTCATTTGTGCTACTTTAGGATTTTGTAGTTCATGCCCATGATTAGGAAATAACTCATATTTCTTACTGTATGAGCTCATGAATTATTAAAAGCACAAAAAATATCTGGTAACAGTATTTTCCAAATAATCTGTTTAAAAATGAGAAATCACAGAATTTGGGCATTCTGTCATCAGTGGAATAATCAAGGTAAGCCTAGATTTTAAGGATCCATGTGTCATTAATTAGATTCATAATTGGTGGTATTGCTATAAATATAATTGTTGACCGGGAGTTTCATGGTAACTCTCTAACTTATATATTTGTGTCAAATTATCCATCCTTTATATCCCTCTGAAAAACGCTTGATTTTGAATTTTCTCTGGGGCCCATTGTACTAGGAGTATGTGCCACTTTTAGATCATCCTCACATGTGTAGCCACATTTTTATCACCTGGTATACTGTTGCTTTTTTTTTTTTTTTTTTTTTTTTTTTTTTTTTTTTTTTTTTTTTTTTTTTTTTTTTTTTTTTTGCAGTGAACACTGGTAGGCATGAGTATTGTTAACTATTCATTCTGTAGTTCTAGAACTTCAGTGCATTTCTTTGTATTTTCCTTGAAGACACTTCTATTTACTGAAAACATAACATGAATCCTAAATGATCAATGTCTTTCAAAACAAACTATTTTAATACTAGGTGTCTGATACTGTATAGCTGTTATCTTTTGAGACTCTTAAATAGGGGTAAAAAATCAAAGAAGCAGTGAACATTATCATTATCATTCACTTATTCTTTTTAGGAGTTTCTTTGAGTTGCTGCTGTTCTTTGGAAGAGATGAGTTTTACGAAGAGCCCTTAAAGGATATTCTTGGATCATTCCAGGTAAAACAATTTACTGCTTCACATTTTGTCTACATTTAGAACAAGTCTTTATTTATCCCTAAAAATGGTGTATTGGTTATTTATTGCTTTTAAGTTTTTATATTTACTAAGGTCACAATGCTTAGGATCCTATTATACTGGTAGAAAGACAAAGTATCTTTTTTTAGATATATATATATATATATATATATATATTTTTTTTTTTCTTTTTAATGTGGGTAGTTCCCTGACTGGGAATCGAACCCAGCTGCAGCATTGACAGCGCGGACGCGTTAAGCCACTACACCACTAGGGAACTCCCAAGAGAAAGCATCTTAAATGAACTTTCAGCTGTATTTCTAAGCAGTTCCAATTTTATATTTGCGATACTAGAGCCTCCTGCCACCAATTTGTAGATTGCTAATCACATCCTGGACATATACTCAGTTTTTATTGCTACAGGCTTTGGTTTCAAAGCCGCATACAGAGCTCAGCCCTAGTGAAAAAGGACTCTTCTTACCTGGACTAGAATCAGGCGTGTTAGTCCTTTGCCACTTGTTTTCTTGGCTGTATCCTGATTTTCTCAATAGCCTTCCCAAGGTAGGAGGCAGATTTTTTAGCACATTCTATAGGAGAGAAGAGAGTAAAAAAATATCCAGGACCTCTCCTGTAGATGGCAAGAACATTTGATCTTTTTACCACTTTCTTAGGAAGTAATACTTAGTACTATGGCTCACTACTGTGTCCTTGGCAGTAGTATCTCATCAGCACTTCTCTGGCATGTAATAAAGGGAGATGACTTTGAACTCCCCCTAGGGGCAATGTATTCAGAAAGCATTCTTACATTTATTCCTATGGTGTTAAAAAGAAAGGCTGCTGGTCAACCAGGGGTATAGCTGTCCACCTTGAGGAAGGAGATCAGCAGAGTAAGAGAAAAGTCATGTGGTGCTTTCTTTCACCTAGAATTTTTATTTCATATTTATTGAAAGCAGTCTTTTAGAATGAATAGATTTTGTATGATCAATTACTCTGGTGCATACACAAAATAGGAAAATTATAAGTGAACTTAATTGGCCAAAGTTTATCTAAAACTTCTTCACATTCAAAATCTGACTGACTCTAGAATTAATTTTCCATTCACTCATCAATGTCTGCTTTTCTATACCATTTTGTCCTCAGTAACATCAAAAGTATTGGTGATGTAGCATTTCCTAAAATAATTAATAAAAGAACTAAAAGCTATTGGTACTTAGCTTTTAAAAGCTTAAGCTGGTTTTATGGTTCTGTTTAGCTAGCCAACTTTTGACTCCTGCTTCAGAGGTGTTGTTAAATTAGATTAATTGGCCCTACACTCATCGCACACCATTTGGTTCCCAAGAGTTAAGAAAAATGTTCTGCTAGTTTCAGATTTTGTCTTGAGTAATCCAGTATACCCTTTTGCAAATTTTGATGCTGTCTCTTTGAATGTCTGTACAAACAGAATGACAAGTACATTATGATAATTAGCAGGGTGACGTGGATTCTAAGATATCACTGGATATACAACATATTCTGATTTCAGAGTTGTACAAATATGAAAAAATACATGTTAGTGAAATTAGGTATATTATATTGAATATTTTACTTTATCCATTCTTATATTCAGTGAAAGAGGTAAAAATACCTATTCTCTTGCAGTTTATATTTTAATTACAGTCTGCATTCAAGTAGTCAGAACTTACTAATTTTTCATTCACTGTTTCGTCTGACACTTGTGTTCTCAATAATATATACTTAAACCTTTACTTGGCAAATACTTATTGAGTCCTCATTATGTGCTAGGTGCTAAGCTCTGGGACAAAGAGTAGTAAAGCAGAAACAAAAACTGCTAATGTGGAGTTTAGTTCTAGTGTAGAAACAGAAACAACAAACCAAACTTTTGTAAATTAAGAGTATTTTAGAAAGTGACAAATGACTTTGAGAAAAATGAAGCAGGCCAGAAAGATAGGGAGTGTTGGCACAGTGGTACTGGGGGAGGAAATTTCAGTTTTAAATGGTTGATCAGGGAATGGCCCATGGAGGTCTCTGCTGAGCAGTGACAATGGGAACCATTGAAGTGTCTAAAGAGTAGATGAGAGACAATATTTGACTTTTGTTTTAAATATGTGAAATAACATATTGAGGGGACATATCCTTTATTTTTTTTCTTGTGAGCAGGGTTTCCATTCAGTTATAAAAACTAATTTCCTCAAAGGAGAGTTGATGGTTTTTGTACCCTTTTCTATCCCCTTTTCAAATTCTTCAGCCCACCCTTTCTCCTTTTTGTTGTGTTTTTCTGCCATTTCTGCCATTTTTGTTGCTGTGCCCTCTTTCTACTCTGAACTTACTTGAGCCTCTAACCCTTGCCTTCTAGGAGAGGGTTCACCTTTTGTTCCCATTTTAGTTTTACTTGGAGAATTGTCCTCATTTCTGAACTGAGCTGTTGCTGCTGGTGCTTCCCAGATCTGTGCCCTTAGAAGGGGCAATATAGTCCACCATGTACATCTCCCTAAAATTTTGCATTTACTATGTTTTGTGAATTCTCTAAGCTTTTGATTGACCTTTGATAATCCAATAGTAATCTCAACATCACCTTTTGAAATTTCAAAAAATGTTTTATTACTGGTGCAGACAGTGAACCCAAGTGGTTCCTTTCTGTCCATCTTTCACATAGATTCATACTGGCTTAAGGTCATGCTTTCTGCTCTACCATGTATCTGGGGATCTTGGTAAAATGCAGATTATGATTCAGTAGTTCCTGGGTGGGGCCTGAGGGTCTTCATTTCTAACAAGCTCCAAGGTGAGGCCTATGATGCTGGTTCCTGGGCCACACTGAATCAGCAATAGACTTAACATTCTTTGCTGGAATGTTAATTATTCCTTCTTTGTCCTTCCTCCTCCCCCAACCCCCACCCCATATTCCAACTGTGAGTGTCTGAGCATTACCACTGACTCTGTCATCTTGGGCAATTTCTGTATCAGTTTCTTCATTTGTAAAGTGGAGATGATGTTATACTTGCTGCATAGGGTCATCAGCTTGGCATCATTCTTAGAAAAATGATCTGGCTTAAGATTTCAGGCAGATCTCATAGCCTGTTTGACGAATGGTGTGGGCTCTGACATCATACTACCTGGATTTCTGTTTTCATAATAAGACCAAAGGCCTTAATTAAGCTGATTCTGTTCTTCCATGAATTTCTGATGTAGCAACCAACAGCGGATTAGCTCCAGGAAAACCAATGAAGGAAATGAAATCTAGAAATTAATTTTCATTTCATAGCTATATGCAGCCATATCTCATTATTCAGTTTTTAGGATAAAGGAAAGTTCCTACAAATGCCGGACTCATGTAGAACAAATAAGATTCCCACAAAGGAAGAAAAATATAATCAGGCTGGCAATGAACTCTTTTCCATTGTGACAAATGCCAGAATATATAGATAATGACTAGTGAATTTTTCAATAATACAGCTGCCATCCCTGTAGTTCATGAGAAAGGACAACAGAAATAAATAGTCCAAATACTTGGAAAACAAACCAACTACATGTTGGCATACTTCTTTATTTGTCAGGAAAACAAGTAAAGAAGTATGCTAGTTGATTTAGAAATTACCAAAACAAAGAAGTTACAAATAGAGTTGTTACAAATAAAAGAAATAGGACTGACTTGAGGAAACAAGTTAAAATTAGTAGACTACTGTTAATATGGCTATTATGAAAATCTTATTAATATCAGAAATGATTCTGGAAAAAGAAAATGCAAATTTTAAATAAAGGCACACACAATAATCTAGAACTAAAATCTAAGATTATGGTATTGATTGGATGGGGTAAGAAAGAGGAGAAGTATATTCTTGGGCATCTAAGCTAATCACTAAGTGGGCTTTGATTATCGGTGGGGGGAGGGGGCGAGCAGGATATAGAAAGAAGAGTTCCATTCTAGACACAAATAGTTTTAAATATCCTTGGAATATCCAAGTACTAATGTCCAATGATGGTTAGATTCATGGATCTATATTTGTACCTACTTAGTTTTTTTTTTTTTAAATACCAAGTATATGTATTACCTTATTAATCAAGAGAAAAATAAATGTTATAGTTTTTTTTTTTTTTCGGTTTAGAAAAATTAAAGAATCCTTGGAGTAGTCTGCAAAATGCCAGTCAATAATTTAAAAGCCTTACTGCTAGAGCTCTGCAGATGTTTCAGTGAGCCTGCTATGACTTCAGAGAAAACTATCCTCATCCCTTGGGGTCAGTGTATAAGTCACAGAGATATTTTCTGTTCAGATTATAAGGAAGCCTTAGTTAAACTTTTTTTCCTGGGACTCCACCTGATTTTTTAATCTTCTTGTCCTTCTTTGGGTGAGTGGGAGAAGGAGGTGTGAAAAGGTAGGGGACCTAGCCTCCCAAGCAGGAGACCCAAGTCTATCTTACTGCAGTTGCATCCTAAGAGAAGAGCATACATAATCAAAAGTAAAAGAATGATAGAGGAGGTTAAAAAGAAATTGTTGTGCCCACTCTGTTTCACTGGGGTGTTGATCTCCCTTAAGAAGTCAGTGTCCTCTAGTAATTATTAAACTGTTTTCTAAAAATGGAAAAAAAAAATCAGAGTGCATATTCATTGGCATCATAAACCAGCACACCTCCCAGATTTTATTATTTTTAGCTAATATAACGAAATTAGAAGTATTGACGTTCTACTGAAACAGTCTGGACCATGTCCCATCCCTATAATCCTTGGAATAAATTGCCTAAAGATTTAGTTTGACAAAGTCCTAATCGTGGTAGTCAAAAACCACTTTTCTAGTTCTGGTTCATAGGCTTTTAAAGAATACAACCATATCAGCTTAACAGCATACATTTTGTGAGTAGCAGTTTCAAAATTGTGTTCCCATAATTTCTACTCTAATAGAAGTTCTTTCTTGTATTTCCCCCCAAAACGTTTTGACTATATATGATGTTTCTTCCTTAAATTTTCCCACTGTTATCAAAACATGAATCCCTCTATATCTGCAGTTTGAAAGTCTCTCTAGCTATACTGTTAGATTTGGTGGGCAGAGACTGACTTTGATCCCTGTATCTCTAACACTTAGTCTTAGTTCCTTAGCACTGATATATTAATATTTGCCAACACAAATGAAGGGTAACTTCACAGACATTTCTGATATCTATTTCTTTCTTTTATAAAAGTCCTTTTAGAGAAGTATCATCTTACTGAACTCTAAAACACAAGCAACAATGAGAACAGTATTGTCTGAAAATGTTTACCTCATGGTCCATTGGTTACCACTGTGTACAGTGAGATGGGGGAGAGATCAATAAACATATTCATGGGCTGAAACTATCACATATCTGCTTGTAGATTCTACTTTGACGGTGTGCAAAAAAAAAAAAAATTGAAATGCATATCCCACGTATTGAGCACTGAAATGGGAGTGAAAGGATTGATATTAAAGTTTCAGATTTTGAAATCATTTTGTAAAGACTGTATTGATTAGAAAAATCTTGTGTTGAAATGGGTAAAACTTTCCATTGGCATTTATTTTTCTGAAATTATTACTCCTGATTAATAATTCTTATACTGTGTATTATGACCTCAGAAATATTTTCACTTTCTGTCTGTAGTTTTAAAAATAATTTGTTTGAGAAGGAAACACCTTACTTCAGTTTAGTTGTTTAGGTTCTGTCATCACTTTGAAGAGACATGACAACCAGAGTTATTTCAAGCAGAAAATGTACAATAAAAAAACTTGAGACATATAAGCTCAAGGGACTGAGAGCAATCCTCCGAAAGATAGGGCTGTTGGCATGAATAATTTCCGTATTTCCAGAAAGGTCAGTATACCCTGACACATGAAACAGCCATCAGCTAAAAGAGGGTTTTACTAAACATTGTTCATTAATAGCTACTCACATCGTAGTATCCAACCATAAACAAAAACCTTATGTTCTGAGCATCTTGCAATCTTGTGTTGTCAAGAGCATGACAGGAGTAACACTTTGAAACTTGTTCTGAAAGCACATCAGGGTCAGTGAGGCAATGAAAGCTGATTCTGTAGTGCCCTAATGCATGAACTGGAAGTATCTGCGTGTTAGTGCTTGAAGTCATTTATTAATATATTTTCCCAGATAAAAATGTTAGAGCATAGAAAATTTAGCTGTGCTGTAGAAGGCATTAAGTTCAATCTTTTTAATAAATGATGAAACTAAGGACCAGAGAGATTCATTCATTAATCCATTCAGCAATATTAAAGATTAAATATCTTCCCAAATTGTAATACAGCTAGTACTGTGACCTGTTCTCTTGACTGACTCCAGGGCTCTTTCTACTGAACCAGATTTTATATTTATTTCTTGGTGTGGGAATCTGTGCTCAAATCCTGCATACACCTTAATTCTGAGTCAGTGTAAGTTAGAACTGTAACACTAGCATTTCTCTGTTGGTGGTATTATTTCATTATTTATTTAAAAATATTAGTGGAGGGATATGCTTTCACTAGCATGGCAACCACCAATTAATTTTGAAATTTGATTATGTTCTCAATTGATGGTTTTACTGTATTTATGATGGGCCTGCCCTTCTGCTAATTTAAGTAACATTTACATTTATTACTTAATTTTTTAAAATGTATGAAAATGTAATCATGTTTATTAAACAGGAAACCAATTACTTAATTTAAATTTTCACTTTTTCAAAAGTCTCAACCAAAAGGGGTATCTTAAATAGTTCACTAAGTACATGATTCTAGTTATTTTTAAAAATTCAATGTGTAATTTACAGGTATTCATGGATTTTTCTAATTTTGATACTGGGAGTCATCTTAGTAATCTTTTAATCCTACATTCCCTTTTTAGATTATCTTAAAAGCTTCCTGGTAACATTTTAAAACCTAAAGACTGCCTTATTGGAAAAAGGGAGGAAGGAGAAACTTTAATGTGATTATTTGAATGACAGCAGATGAAGGCCTAGACTAGAGGATAAGCCCATCAAAGTGGCAAGGAAGCAGCAGATCAGGAGATGTTAAAGGAACTTGACATGATATTGGGATCAACTGAAGAAGATAAGTTTTATATTTGATTCCAAACACAAATACAAAAACAAGTAATATCTAAAACCAGGATTTTCTAGACTTCTGATATTATACTCATCCAAGTTCTTTTTTTTAAAGTTTGAGCACATATCCTCAATATGTGTATTTGCTATTTATGTACTTGTACTAATATCTACATTATGAAACAAAATAAATTCAAAAGGATAAATATAAAATAATGTTTTAACAGTGTAAAAACTTGAATGACACCATTAAATATGTTTTATTTCTCTTGCTGTTTTTATAATTGGTCTATAGTAATTCATAGTCTGATTTTCAAGTTCAGTACTTTGATACTTGGTTTTAATAGCTGCCATAGGTGAAAAAGATACCTTTGATAGATCTACATGGAAAAACTATGATTCTGTTTTAAAGAATGCCTTTCACCAAATACAGAGTTTTGAAATTTGAGTACTAAATTTCTGTTTTTCTGAAGTTATTTAATCAGTGTTTCTTGAATACTAACCGTTTTTAACAAATGAATTGAAAACTCATTAAAATACTCCACTTAAAAGATTTTTCAAGAGAGAATTCTAACTTAAGCTTTAAAAAAAAATTTATTGGGTGACATTGATTAGTAAAAATTACATAGGTCCCAGGTGTACAATTCTACATTACATCTTCTTTGTGTTATGTGTTTATCATCCACAGTCATTTCTTTTTCTATCACCATATATTTGTGTCCCTATCCCTTCTCCTCTACCCCCTTGTCCCCTTACCCTCGGGTAACTACTGAATTATTGACTGTGTCCATGAGCTTTATTTCTCTACTGCTTTCAATTTTGTGTTAACAATCAAACTAAATTTCTCCATCCCTTTCCCTTATTTTACTCACTCTTCCATCCCTCCTCCCATATTAAAGAAGTCCCTCTAACATTCTTAGTAGTATTGGTTTGGTGGTGATGTATTTCTTCAACTTTTCTTTATCTGAGAAGCACATTATCTGTCCTTCAATTTTGAATGCTATCCTTGCTGGCTACATTATTCATCATGCTAAATATTTTCTGCCAATCCTTTCTGGTGAGAAGTTGGTAAAAGTTTCTGGTGACAAATCAGCTGAGAGTCGAATGGGTGTCCCTTTATAAGTTACTACTTGCATTTCTCTTGCTGTTTTTATAATTTTCTCTTTTTCTTTAACTTGTGCCATTTTAATTATGATGTGCCTTGGTGTGTTCTTGTTTGGGATCATCTTATTTGGAATTCTCTGTGCATCCTGGACTTGTATGTCTATATCCTTTGCCGGGTTAGGAAAATTTTCAGTCCTTATTTCTTCAAATAATTTCTTGATTCCTTGCTGTTCCTCTGTCCCTTCTGATACACCTATGATTCTGATATTCTTCTGCTTAAAATTGTCCCAGAGGAATCTCAAACCATCCTCATTTTCTGGATTCTCATCTGTCTGTTCTAAGTGGATGTTTTCTGCTCGCTTTTCCTACAAATCATTGCTTTACACTTCCATTTTATCTAGTTTGGTGACTTTTCTGTTCTTCATTTCAGTTAATATAGTCATTATCTGTCTCTGTTCCTTTATAATGGTTTGTAAGACTCCTTTAATGTTTGCTATCTCTGTTGAAATTATCGTTCAGTTCCTTAAGCATTTTTATAATTGTTGCTTTGAGCTCTGTTTCTGATGGGTCACCTATCCCCATCTATTTAATTCTCTGGTTTCTCATTTTTCAGGCTCCCTGGACCCTCCCAGCTGCAATTTCTTTGGTCTTTGCTGCTGATACTGGGTGGGCAGATTCTT
>PVJL010001488.1:0-138418 GCA_004026885.1 Lyroderma lyra | reverse complement strand
TCCAAAGTGAGGTGGGTGTGGTATCTCACGCCCCCACCTCTGGGCCCCTTATTGTCTGTCCTGGGGACCGAGTGAGGCCGGGAACACTCTCCTGCCATCTTCTTCCTCCTCCGTACCCCAGTGGTAGAGTTCCAAACAGAGACTTATGCTGTCAATGTCCCTGCTCCTCCCTTTATTTCTCCTTTGTTTAACCCTCTGCCCGCCTGCAGGTACCTTAATGTAATGAGTGGGTTTCTTCTCTGTTATTGTGTGATGTGTGGAGGGCCCTTGGTTGAGGTCTAGGTATTAGTTGTAATCTCCAGAGGAGTTTTTCGAAGTTCCCTTTCATGCTGCCATTTTGTTGCATCTCTTCCTAATTTAAGCTTTTTAATGACATAGACACAAGCATTATAGGTGGCATTGATTTTTGGCAACAATCATGTAACGATAAAAACATTTCCAAACATTCATTTTAAATGATTTTCTTCCTAAGAACTTTCTTTTGAAAAGCAGTAACTTTTTGTTATACTGTCCTCTTTATATGGGCAAACTCTGAATGTTTATTTTTCAAAAACCTCGTTACTATTCCATAGGAACTTAATCACAGAAAAGAATTGCAAATTTGTGATAACTGTCTTTTCCTAAAAGAAAACTGCGTAACATCTTTAAATTTTACAACTTTTTGAATTGCTTTGCCATAAGATAACCAATGAAAATGTAATAATAAAAGGTATCATGATCATTCTCATCTCATTTCAAGATATTATAAATATTGTATTTTAGAGGCTGTTTTTACAAAATTAACCACACTGGAGACCTTTTATATTTTTACTTTGATTTGCTACAATAGCTTGCTTATGAATAAGATTGGTATTCTATAATTTTACTCTGAAATCTTGCATTTCATTAAAAGCAATATATAATGCATAGTGCTTCTTCTTACACATATTTCCATAGAACCCTATTTAGATGAAAAAGGTTATTGAAAATATGTCTTCTTTGGTATACCTTTCCTGACTCTGTTTGAAGCAGCTTTAAACTACCTAGGAAGGAGTTGGTTTTTTTCTCTTACTTTGGCAATGACACAAGGTAGAATGGAAGTTGCTGAGGGAATTATATTTAGCACAGTGCAGGGGCTATCAATGACAGAAGATGACTTAATAAAGGATTAGGTTAATATACAGGTCCAACCCTTTAATTAAGTAAACATTCTAAAATATACTGTACTCTAGGAAAGATAAGTTTTTAATTCTACGGTCACTTCAGTGCTTCCTTTTTCACTTTGGAAGATTTTAGATTGAGTATCACCTCAAAAAGCTACCATACTATTTAAGGAAGGAGGAACCAAAAGACACTTACAAACTTAATTTTCTCTTTCATTCTGTGTCTTTTTAAATAGGCCAAAATGAAATGTTTATTTCATCTTTATTTCCTACCCAGAGCTATTTCCCATAGAAGTGGTCTCCAAAATATGGTGTGCTTGACTTAAGAAGTTCACATACAATAAATAAAACTGGTATTTATAATTTTTAGCTTAGAAAAATTAACAAGCTAATTTACTAATTGTTAATGGAAGGATTGATGGGAATATAAGTATATAATTTATATTATACACATTTATGAAAGTACACGTTAACTGTAGGAGATGGAATCATACGTATGCCAAAATTGACTAAGATAGAGGTTGGTAAATTTATAGATCATCAGGGCTTTTCCTTAGAAATTTTGATTCAGTAGGTTTGAACTGGGGCTTGGAAATCTGTTATTTAAGAAGACCTCCAAGTGTTTCTTATTTTCAGCCAAGTTTAGGAATCATCAATAGATTTATTTCACCATATCTTAATTTAGGCCTAAGTCCAGTTCTAAGTCCTGCAGTGCTAATAATGGCTGTATGATTGGTGTCTCATTACCCTAAGACAGCTAGGAAGATGCACTGTCCAAGTGTTTAGCAGCAAAGCTAATGTGAACACGAGGTGATTCAGGGGCTAGCATCCAGCTTACCTTATTTCTTGTGCTTTGATTGCACCAAAAGCCAGCTTGAATTTTAGGGGTACCAATATATGTGTCCAGTACAATTTAGGAGTTTACTTTGAGGTGTGAAATCGATGATTGTTTTTAACCATGAAGCTGTTGCTAAAGATAATTACTATGTTCCATGTGTTTAAAAAAAAGCATAGCTGATCAGTAACTTTATATCTTATTTTTATTAATGCTATAACATGCTGACACATGGAAATGTAGAAATTAATTTTATGCTGAGGCAACTGGGTGTCCTAAAATAAAATATATTCAAAATTTTTAAAAATACTAGAAGAAATAATAGTTAGCATTTATTAAGTGCTTACTATGTGTCAGGCACTGTACCAAACACTTTTCATTACTGTATATTATTTAATCCTCACAACAATCCTATGAAGGTGGTACTTCTCATATCTATTTTGCAGAGGAGTTAATTGAAGGAGCACAGAGAGGTGAAGTAACTTGCCCATGCTTATAGGGTTTTTGCTTGCTTGCTTGCTCATTTTAATTTGACAATGTCCTAAATGACTTTTAGAAGATACTTATTTTCATGTTTTGACTTAATGATCCTTTGTCTTTTTTGACTGAGTGATTATCTTGAAATCTGATTTCTTCTACTGCCTCCTCTTATAAAACAAAGAAAACCGCTTGTGTATTTTAACAGGGAATGAAAAGTGACATATAGATGTCACCTTGGATTGCTCAAATGAAAGAACATGGCAATTTAATACAAGCAAAGTGTTTATTGTCACTTTGAGTATGTAGTTTGATGATTTATCTGATTAAGTAAAATTATTGAATATACATATATTGTTTTCCTGAAGCTTTCCTTTATTAAGTGTTACTAAGTTTTTAATGTATAAGTGATTTTTTTTTTTTTTTTTTGAGCACAGAAGGAAATTCTGGCAATTGTGTCTTAATTGATCTGCAATTTATTCAAATTTTTAAAATTGCCAGTTTTACTATCTAGTTTTTTTCTCAAAGCTTTAAAGCTCAAGTTATACATTAAAAAAATAAATCTATTCATACTTTCATTAGGCCTTCAGTTAATCTTTTTAAATTAGCAAATTAAATACCCTGAAACATTTTAAAGCACAATACTGAATGAACAAAGTATATAAATCAAAAGAGCATAATCAAATAATTAAATCTGATAAATGTAAATCTAATAAATCAATTGATAAATTCAGTAAATCAAATTCTCCTAAATATTAAACGTTACCTACAAACTTAACTGCTGTCACATAATTCATATTATAATAACATCTGAGATAACAGATTCTCTAAAACCATTTCAAACATCTTTTTTTTTAAATCCCAGAAAATGCATAGACAAATTATAAGTTAATGCCCAAATTATCGATATATTTTTTACTTAAACCTAATGCAAAGTCTTCATGTTGCAGGTTGGATTCATTCCTTCAGCCTGTTACTTCTTCATCCCAAGACTACAAATCTACATACACAACAAAGTAGAATAGAATTTCCATCTTGCAACCTTCTACCACAACTAACTTTATACATTTGGGATCGGGGCAGGGCACTTATGTCTACCTGCCAAACACAGTTTGTATTGGATCTCTCTGCCCTCTTCTTATTGTCAGGCTATTTATTGCCTGCCTTTGTTAACAAAAACTTTATAAGCCCTTATGTAAATTTACGTTTTATATTTTTGCAACCTGGTTCTTTTCCTAGAAATAATGCATCCCTTATGTTTTTCCCTTAGGTTACACTTCATCCCTAGTATAAGGGGATTTCCTAAGTCCAATTATGTACAAACTGTGTAACCTTTGACATTAAAGTCTATTTGTGTACTAATGGGGTATGTATACCCTACTTAGGTTACTTAGCAACCCTTTTTCTTTTATAATTTGATAGCTGACCATCAGTCATTTTATTGACAGTGATGATCAAGTTTAGTTTTAACCCCTTTAAATTCACAAAGCCAAAATGATTTTTCTCTCCTAGGAATGCCAGAATCACCTCCGCAGATATGGAAATGTGAATCTGGAACTGGTGACTCGAATCATTAGAGATGGTGGCCCATGGGAAGATCCAGTGTTGCAAGCTGTTCTTAAAGCCCAGCCAGCATCTCAAGAGATAGGTACTTCAGGAGACTCAAAATAAAAACCAACATTTGTGAGAAGCAAACACAATTTCATTTTCTAACTAGAGCAGTAAAAGTGATTCTTCCTTATCTTATAATACTGAAAAAGAGTTATGCATTTTCACATGAAGTGTGTTTAACTTGATGTACTAACACACAATAAGAGTGATTTTTTAACACCAGACTAGGTACATTTATTTCTAGTAAGTTTCCATTTTAATGGGAATTCAGGGTGTTAACAGCATTGACTGTCTAGATCAGGCATGTCCAACCTGCAGCCCAACACAAATTCTTAAAACATTATGAGATTTTTTGCGACTGTTTTTTTTTTTTTAGCTTATTAGCTGTTGTTAGTGTTAGTGTATTTATGTGTGGCCCAAGATAGTTCTTCTTCCATGGTGGCCCAGGGAAGCCAAAGGTTGGACACCTCTGGTCTAGATTTTACATCTTACAGAGAGTTCATTTGTTTTTGTCACTCCAGTTATATTTTAATAATCTATTTGAGCAGGAATACCTTATAAAATAAAACAAAACACCCTGCACAAGCAAGCACATGGGAATCTCCCTTACACAGGAAGCTGTGAGGGCTGGACCTCATTCAGTTTTTGTCACTCCTAACTGTATGTCATACACCTAGCCCAGTGCCTGGTACAGAGTAAGTGCTCAATATAAGTATTTGTTGATTAAATGAATGACTGCATAAGTGAATGAGTGACAAACTGAATAAGTACATTTCAATTCCAAATACTCTAGAGCAGTATTTCCCAAACTTCATCCATTAATAGAAGTTAAATTTTCTCTCATCTCCTTACCAGCTGCATACTTATGTGACTTCACCTCTTCTGAAACCTAGATCCACAGTGGTTCCTGTGGGCCAAAATTTTCTTTTGAGGCAGGAGGCTCTGTCAACTACTTGTAGTTCATTCTTTTAAAAAATAATTTGCGATATTATTCGTGAGCCATAGAACATTTTGGATTACCAAAACTTAGAATGTAAGCTCAGAGGTAGTGAAAAAGCATAAAACTATGGAAAACATTTGAAAGCACAGAGAGAGCCTGTGGAGTTATAACATGGCTAAAGGGACCTCCCCCAGTTCTGGAACTATTCAGACCTTGATCTGATGAGAAAGACACTTCACACCACAGGTTGTGTATAGCAGGTTTGGATCTTTCCATTTGTTCCAGATTAAGGGGGGGTGGAGGTGGGTTGAGAGTAGAGTTGAGTGGAGAAGAGCTATGATTCTTAAGCTTAAGAGCAAGCAACCTCAGATACATGTGAGGAAGACTACAACAGAGATGTCAGAGAAGATGAAGAGATAAGCCAGGAGAGGTAGTACAGAGTGGTGGGATGAGATTGGAGGTAGGACAAGACTAGGAGGAAAGGGCTAAGGTATATGTGACAGTAGTATAGTGGTATATACCCAAGGGATACAGAGGAGACGGGCACTTGACGTGAGGGAAGGAATAAAAGAACTGAAGACGGGGAGGCATTTAGAACTGAGGAGGAAGCATTGGATTACTGAGTAAAAAGTATTAAGAGTCAAATAGAAGGAAGGCAAGGGGGACAGAATCAAGGAAACTGTGAGGAGACTGGGGAATGAGCCCAGAGGAGACAGGAGCTTCAAAAGGAGTGAAAATGAGGCCAGAGACACAGTTTCAAAAAGGAGTGAAAAATGGGAGAAGAAAATTTGGGCTTTTTAGGTTTCTCTGAGTACGAGGCTAGAACAAACCTGTGGTAGGTTGGTATGAGGGTTGATAGGATGCATAGACGAGGCTGTCCGGAAAGTGTCCAGCCACGTAATAGGACAATGTTATATTGACAATGGCTGGATTTTTTCCCAGACAGTATTATATATACATAGTCCTTTCATACTTATACTAACATACGTCACTCTGGGAAAAGCTGCTCTAGAGCCTCATTCATATTGATGACTCTCCTCTAGTTGGTGATCATTAGAGTAAAGACTAATCTGAAATTTATCTTTGCATTAACTATTACAAATCAGTGTCTGCTTATCATGTATTGTAAACAGAATTGCAAGACAAATGTCGAAGCCCAAATAAAACTTTACTCACAGCATTTTAGAAGCTAATAATTAATATATAACTCATTAAAATGCGTTTGGGTTTGAAATCATGAAATATGGGTTCTAGTTCCTGCTCTGCCACTTAATTTTTGTTCTTGGGCAAGTCATTTGACCTCTCTGAGACTCAGTTTTATAATCTGTAAAATAAATACTATGATACCTATCATAAGGTTGTTATTAGGTCTAAATAATTTTATGTAGATAAAGGTGTTTGCATATTTTAAAATTTTGTAAAAGCAAGTACTTATTAGTAATTATCCTTAGTGATACATGAGCATATGTTAAAAAGCAGCCCTGTTTGGCACTTCAAAAGTAATAAAATGTATTTCTTTTAGGATTTAACTTTTTCATTATTTCAGATTATATTTCTCTATAATTAATCTGAATTAATGTAGTTTTAATGACAAATTACAAATCAGCCTCTTAATCTTAACAGCAATGAAAATATTGGACAGTACGAAGATGAAGTACATAAATCTTAGGCTAGAAATTCCAGACCTCATTTGAAAAGTATGAGGGCTGTCCAGAAAGTATCCAGCCATGTAATATAAAAAATAGAGGCATTTATGGCTGGATACTTTCCAGACAGCCTTCATATTTCAAGATTAGTGAAATGAAAAAATAATATTTTGTGGTATTAAAAAAATTTTTTTTTTACTTTTTAGACTGAGAAGAAATCAAGAGATATTTCTTGAATATTGTTTTGGTGTCGCTCTTATTCCATTTTTCCAGTCATATAAGTGTATAGTCTCTTCACAAATAAACTCCTAAGAAAATGCTGTTTTATTAAATAACTAATTAATCTAATTAGGTACTGCACGTTAGTGATAAAGTTTCAAACAACAGTCAGTTTGAGAGAATCTTTTCTTGAGAGTAATAAGAGTCTGTTTTCTTTTTAATATAGTGAACAAATATTTAAGTTCTGAAAATCCACTGTTCTTTGAACTACGTGCCAGATACCTAATTGCTTGTGAACGTATACCTGAAGCGATGGCTCTTATTAAATCTTGTATAAGTCACCCAGAAATCAGTAAAGACTTATACTTCCATCAAGCACTCTTCACATGTCTATTTATGTCACCTGTAGAAGATCAGCTATTCCGGGAGGTATTGTTTAAGATTTTGTTTGCCTATCATCATTTTAACCTTACCCAAAAAAATAAAAAATAAAAAAATAGCCCATTCTTGTTAAACTCCTTTTACAGTAATACCAAACGTTTTAAGTTTACGTTATCTAGCTGTGTTCTCTCTGGCACCATTCTTTAAGCTCATGTTTAATTAGACAGAATCTGATATTAACAAATGATGAAATTAACAGAACGTTTGTTAATAAGCATTTACGTTGAGTTTCTTAGTGTGGTGATGACCTTGGGTATGGTGATACCTTTTCCAGAAGAGGTCAAAAACTGAGAAGCATTATGATTCTGCCTTTTAAATAAAATACTAAGAAATTAAATGTTTATGTTATTTTGTTTTTTCAAGATGAAAGAATTAATCTTTTTCTAATATGGACCCTACTTACCTACAAGTTATGGACATTAATGAGATTAGAAGTAATCATTGTAAACTGTAGGTGCTATATAGTAAAACTATGAAACCATGAGAATTTTTCTATGCATATCATCGCCTTTGTATTTTAGAAGAAAACTAGAAATCTAATTTCTTCTGAATGTTTAAACATTTATTGCAACTAACTTTTTAGATGTTTTTAATGATATGTACTGATTTTTCTTTTCCTCTTATAGCATTTATTGAAAACTGATTGTAAGAATGGAATTGATATCATCTGTAACACTGAAAAAGAAGGCAAGACTATGTTAGCCTTACAACTCTGTGAATCTTTTCTTATTTCACAGCTCCAGAATGGGGATATGTACTGTATCTGGTAAGTGTTCTTAATATAGAAATTGAAATGGTAAGATGGGAAACGGAAGGAGGACTGGTTAGCAGAATCTGGACTTTGTATTTTTTAAAAAGTTAATGTGAAAATGTTAAGCAAGAAGCAATACTAGGTTGTAAGACTTGAAGGTAGAAAATGATCATGGATCAGTGATTGACAATGTAAATATTTAAGGTGTGTGTCATAATGAAACAAATATATTTTAAATTAAATTTGCAGTGTATTGGGTTTTTAAGACTTAATTTTTTAAAAAGTAGTTGTAGGTTTAAAGCAAAATTGAGAGGAGCAGAAATTTGCTGTATACCTCTTGCTCCCTCATATACATATAAACATCACTCACCAGAATGGTACATTTTTTACCAAGGGTGAACCTACACTGACACATCAGGATTACCCAAAGTCCACTGTTTACCTTAGGGTTCACTTTTGGCATTATAGATTCTACGGGTTTGGAAAATTATATAATGACATATATCCATCATTAAAGTATCATATAGAGTATTTTCAGTGCCCTAAAAATCCTCTTTGCTCTGCCTGTGTAGCTCTTCTGCCAATTCCCATCTCTGGAAAGCATGATCTTTTTACTGTCTTCATAGTTTTGCTTTCCAGAATATTCTTATGTGTAGCCTTTACAGAATGGCTTCTTTCACTTAGTAATATACCTCATAAGGTTTTTCCATGTCTTTTCATAGCTTGATAGTTCATTTCTTTTTAGTGCTAAGTAATATTCTACTGTCTGGATATACCAGTTTATCTATTCACCTACTGTAGGACATCTTGGTTGTTTCTAAGTTTTGGCAATTATGAATAAAGCTGCTATAAACATATGAGTGCAGGTTTTTGTGTGGGCGTTTTCACTTCCTTTGGGTAAATATCAAGGATCACAATTATTGGAATGTATGGTAAGAGTATGTTTAGTTTTGCAAGAAACTGCCAAACTTGTCCAAAGCGGCTGTACCATTTCTTATTTCCACCAGCATGAATGATAAGAGTTCTTATTGCTCATCCTCACCAGCAATTTGGTTATCAGAGTTCAGCCAGGCTAATAGGTGTACAGTGGTACTTCATTGCTCTTCCCTGATGCCATATGATACAGAACATCTTTTCATGTATTTGCCATCTGTATAACTTCTTTGGTGAGGTGTGTGTGAAGGTTTTTGGCCCTTTTAAAAATAGAATTGCTTGTTTTCTTACTGAGTTTTAAGAATTCTTTGTATATTGTGGGTAATAGTCCTTTATCAGATGTGTCTTTTATAAATATTTTCTCCCATTCTGTGACTTGTCTTTTAATTCTCTTGATAGTGTCTTTAACAGAGGTTTTTAATTTTCATGTACTCCAGCTTATCAGTTATTTCTTTTATGGATCATGTCTTTGGTGTTACATCAGAAAAGGCATCACCATTCCCAAGGGCATTTAGGCATTCTCCTATGTTATCTTCTAGGAATTTTATAATTTTGCTTTTTATGTTCAGGTTTATGATCAATTTTGAGTTAATTTTTGTGAAGGGTATAAGGTGTACATCTAGATTCATTTTTATTTTGCATGTGGATGTCCATTTGTTTCAGCATCATTTGTTGAAGAGTCTACATTTGCTCCATTGTATTACCATGCTCCTTTGTCAAAGATCAGTTGACTATATTTATGTGTGTCTTTTTCTGGCTCTCTATTCTTCTCCATTTATCTGTTTGTGTATTCTTTAACAAATGTAACAGTATCTTCATTACTTTAGTTCTGTAGTAAGCCTTGAAGTCAGGTAGCACCAGTCCTCCACCTTTGTTCTCCAATATTAGCTATTCGGGTCTTTTGCCTCTCCATGTAAACCTTAGGAGCAGTTTGTCAGAGTTTGGTTGGGATTGCACTAAATCTGTAGATCAGGTTGGGAAGAACTAACATCTTGACAAATATTCAGTCTTCCTATCCATAAAAATGGAAAATCTCTCTATTTAGTTCTTTGATTTAATTTATCACTTGGTGTAGTTTTCCTCATATAAATCTTACACATATTTTGTTAGATTTGTTAAGTATATATTTCATTTTTGAGGTGCCAATGTAAATGGCATTGTGTATTTGTGTTTTTAAACATTTTAGGAATTACTTTAAAGTTATTAGGATATATGAAGTATCAAGTTTACCTAGCAATCATGTCATTTAGAATGTGGCATGAGAATGTTTTTAGTACCTATCCTTCAAGTGCTAGTAGGTGAAACCATGAATAATAATTATATCTCCTCCCCCAGTACACACACACCACCACTACCATCACCACCTTGACATTTCATTAATTATTAAGGGAAAACTAGGTTTCATTTGCCGAACCTAATAACCTGAAATTATATGGGCTCTAAACGTTTTTTAATCAACACTTTTGGATTTTAAATTCTTAAATATTTAAAACAATAGTCTGAAGGAGGATTTAAAGCTAAACTCATTTAATATTCTTGTTTTATAGATTAAAATCTTTGGACTAAGAGAGACTCAAATAGCTAATTAGTATCAGAACTGGGTCTGGAAACCGGTGACTTATCTTCTGGGAGAGTATATTTTTAGTTAGATTATGTACATTTTTATTCAAAGGTTTAACCTGTGAGTTGGAATTTCAAATAGGGAAGGGGATCAGGAGGCAGTGGTAAGACATACACTTAAGTGTTATAATTTCTTTATATGTAATTATTCTCAAACAGAATATAGGCATGACTGTTATAGTAAATCTTTTCTTATGAGGCTAGGAATGTTCTGTGCCCTGGGCTTGTTGAACTATTAAACAGGATATCTTTAGTCTTTTTATTTTAATATACTCTTAAGTAAACCAGAATCAAGTGTAAACAACAACAAGCAGGAAAACATATTTTCTTCTTTTCTTTGCTAACCAATTTCTACTCTTTAGGGAGGAACTTTAAAAATAGAACAGTGCCTATCTTGCCTGCTTTTGACCACAGTCACCCTCTAAGAATAGAAGCTGGGTGTGCAACTCCCCGCTGCCTAACTGGAAAGGGATCTTAGCCTGCTTCTTTGTGCTTCTTGCTGGGTAGGCGGAGTTCTGACTGTCTGCCTTCTTATTTCTTCTACCTCTCCTCTCTATTTCTGAATGTTGGGATACTTTTTCTTGCTTCTAAAAGTTGGTTTTCATTGAAGAGCAGGATTCTTTCCAACCTCCAGTATTGGTGTTGTCTGTTTCATCTTTGCCTTCCCTATGAACCACCTTACTTTTTCTCTCCCCTCTCTTAAGGGCAGAACCTGATCCACAGTCCAGTTTTGCTCTGTCTCAAGGCAGTGTAGTAAGCTACTACCCACCATGTCTCTAACCATCACTAAATAAATAATAATATAGTAATAGCAGCTGCTCATAGTTGCTGAGTGCTTCTATAATCTGCTTTACATGTGCATTATCAAATTTATTTCAACAATCTGATGAGGTAGATAATATTATGCCCAAACCATTCAACTAGTAAATAATAAAGTCAGGATTCAAAATCAGGCAGCCTGACTCACAGCCTCTGCTAGTAAACATTACTTACTATAAATTGGTCAAGTATGAAAATAAATCATTGTAAATGTGACTGTAGACCCTGTCATAGCTTATTCTCTGCATCTAGATAATTTGATGAACTTGATGATTTTATTAGTACTTAGCTACCTGGGAAATAGTTTTGTATACCACATTGGTTCTGTGTTTTCTAAAGAACCCTCCATTTGAAAAGAAAATACAAGCTTCATTAAACATTTCCTTTGGTCTTCACAAAGACTGTCAGTGGTCTTTAATGTGTTTTCTTTTTTTTCCCCTTCAAAACCCAGTGTACAAGTAAAACCTGAGACTCCTTTTGTAAATTCAATCAAAATAGAGCTTCATAACCATATCCTGAGATGTCTGCTTTGCCTGCTAGAAAACTAAAATCCATATTGGTGTTCCTCTCCTGGCAAGTTTTAGTAAGATCTTAGTATTACATTTTATTTGTCAGATTTACTCCTGAGATAATAAGAGACAAAGGGAAGTAAGATCTTTCTCTTTAGAAAAAAGACAAAAAATAATGTACCCATAAAAATGTCTTTATAAGGAGTCTCATTATTTTTTGGAATAAGTTGGAGAATACACACACACACACACACACATACATTTCTAATATGTTAAACATTCATTTGTGTAATAATAAATGGAATACTTTCCCAAAATTTCCAACTTGTCATTTTTTGTCATTAAATCTGTTGCAGATATGCAGTTCATCTGTTTGCCTTCTTCCATCCATAGACTTTTGTTCATAATATACTCTTACTAAGAATGTCCAACATCATCTTTTATTTCATTCCATGTCTACATTTTCCTTTAATGTATTTCCTCAAGAGGCTTCCTCTAAATGCTTTCAGCATTTAGGAATACTTCTTTTTTTTCCAGATTACTAACAACTATTCATTGAATAAATCTCATTGCCTGGTACTATTAAGATTATAAAGACAAGGAAAGAATACAAGAAACTAGTTTTTACTTAAACATCAGTATATACAAGACATTTTACCTAGGTGTTTTCACTTAGCTCTCTTAATTCTTTTTATGTATAAGAAAACTGGATAAGAGATACAGAAGTCACACAGCTAGTAAGAAAATGAGTTTGGAATTTATATTAGTCTGTTTTTAAGTGTTAGCATCCTATATCTAACTAGTTTAGGGAAAATGTAGTATAGGCATACCTCAGAGATATTGCAGGTCTGGTTGCAGCCATAGCTATAAAGTCAGCATCACAGTACAGCAAGTCGTAATCTTTTTCACCCATCGAGGGTCCTGCCTTCAATTTGTAAAAAAAAGTACAATATCTGTGAATGGCAGCAAAGCGAAGTGCAATAAAACGAGGTATGTTGTACTTATAAAGGATATTGGGGTGTGACATGAGCCACATCACTTCAAAAGAGAAGTGCCATCAAAACACCGAGATGGCTAGGATTTTTTTAAAAAATGGTTTCTCTTTTGTGCCAGTTGGTTCCAGTCTCTCCCACTGCAGACCAGAAGGGATGCCAATAGTCCCCAAGCTTCATAGTTTAGAGTTGAAAACATTCCAGGGACTCTGTCTGGGGTCAGCTCCTATTCCTAAATTCATGTCTTAAGGATTGTGAGGAGGGTCACATAGAAGACATGGCCACTGGGATTCCAACCCCCATGTATTAGGACTGTTGCTAGAAAAAGTTACCTCACTGTAAACTGGGTAGTGCCATATTTTGGTCTCTCTTATTCCCAGTCTCATGTTTTTGCCACTACTGCCACTACACAGTGTGTCACTGAGGAGATTTATGAGTTATACTAGTTGAGGAAATAGGACCTGTAAAATCTAAGCAAGAAGTATATGAAAGGATATGTTCTGAAGTAGTTATCACTTTAGTTTGGGGTATTCGTGCAAAAGAGGCATATGATAAGGGCTTTGGAAAAAAATAAGTTCTTAGAAATAAAGAAACACTTTCCAAGTAAAGCAATCAACATAAACAAAAGTGAAAATAAATGAAGCACATTAACTGACAGTGAGGAGACCAACCTAGATAGTACCCAGGACTCAAATCCTAATGCTTCTGACTACAAAACCTGTGGTTCTGTTGCTGTGGACACTGTACCATATAATTGAATAGGCACTAAATGAAATGATCTGGAAAGCTGGAAACATCAAGTTAGCAACCCTGTAGAATTTTATGTAACTTTAGTTAATGTAAAATTGAAGGGCTTAAGGTGGTAGCATCGAGAAGGAATGGTATGGCTGTGGGGCAAAATACAGTAAATGGAATGTAAAGGCTGTGAAAATAATCAGGTTACAATTAAACCAGTGAGAGGAATGTTTAGTGTCACTGACTGATTTAGGAAAAGATAATAAATTTTACAGGAATATCATTTATTCTGACAGGGTTAAGGTGATAGAAAGCAATCTAAATTGAAATATACCCAGACATGGAAATTGGGAAAGAAGTCAGAGCTAGAGATTTAGGAGCCAGGTGTGAAATCCGGTGATCTGTCTAAAAGACTAGTATTTATGAACACCCACACAGCTAGTATGAAACAGAGGTTGAATTCTGGTTTTACTTCTAATATGTTCTTTGCTGTCATTTTCTGTTTTGTGTTTTCTGTGTGTACATCTAAGTAGACTATGCTCATCTTAGTCAAGCTGCTCTTAGATTTAATAGTTGTATGTGCTGGACTCAAGATACATACTCAGTAAATTACTTTTTCTTTTAATATTTTCATCAATTATCTTAATACTTTTTAGATTATGATGCTTTATGTAACTTTAATGACACATTTAAAGAATTCTAATTTGCTAAAATGTGATATCCAAATATATCAATTGTAGCTTATGATTTCCTTTGCCTCAAAACCCACTGCTCCTACTTTGTTCATTTAATAACCTTGGCCATATTACAGAAAAGAATCTCCCTGTGAAACACTTTAAATGGTCCACAGCTTATCTATTTCCAAGTAGCACATTTTAATGTAAGAGCAGATAGATAATCTAAAACATTTCAGAATTACTCTGTAATATACTTAACACTTTTAATCTATAGTACTTTGGTATCTTAATACATTGAAAATAAAAATATGAATCATTTCTTCTTTGCAGAAAGTCTACAGCATTGATTTGCAAGTAGGATTTCAAATAATGGCCAAAGCTTGTTTTTTAAATAATATCATTGGTATTGGTACATTGGGATTAGAATTTGTTTTGACCTAGTACTAGAGATGCCTTAGATTTGTCAGCATATGATTGGAATTCATCCCTTGCCACAGCAAACTGACAATTTCTGATCATTACCCCCAGCTGCTATTAGTCCCATATAGGTAGCAGAAGTAGCTTGGGGGTTAACATAAAATCCATTTATGCCCACTTTGTATACATCTCAGCCAGGGCACTACAGAACCAGTGAATGGCATATGTCTGTATTTGAATAAACTGTATTTTTGATATTTCTCTTTTTTTTCTCATTTACAGGGAGTTGATTTTCATATGGAGTAAACTTCAGCTTAAATCTAATCCTTCAAAACAAGTTTTTGTAGATCAATGCTACCAGCTTTTAAGAACAGCAACTAATGTGAGAGTCATATTTCCTTTCATGAAAATCATTAAAGATGAGGTAAACAGGATATATTTACTCCTTCATTTTAAATGAAAATTAAGTGACAGTTCTCCAAAGTTTCAGTCTCTTATGTTAATGTCTTAGGATATTTATTTGATTATAAAATTGAAGAGAAGGAGGAATTTAAGGCCACATCCTTCTTATATTATATCCTTCCCTGCCCTCAGCCTCAAACACCCAACAGGATACAAGGATATACATACATGAAAATAACTGGGGAAAAATAAAAAAGATAAAGTGTATTTAGCGTTACTCAAATTTAATATAGGAACAGTTTCTTCCAAGAAGCTGTTTTCTCTTTTCATATAATTAAATGTTTTTCACTTTTAATACTATCCTAAGTCCAGCTTGTAGAATCATAACAGATTTTGGATGAACTTTACGTGTCTATAGGCAATACCTGCTCACTGTCATAAAAAAATACAGTTCACAGTTTTAAGGCTGGTGTTTAGGTGAAAAGAAGCCATGAATACTGAGGCATTTTTGAAACTTAACGACAAATTTTAAAACGTTTATTTGAAATAATATAAACACATTCCCTGTTTTTAAAAATAGTTCTGAAGCAAGTTTTTCACAGGCCACTTGCCAATGAGTACAATTCTATATACCGACTCTTACACAGACATGAAAATGGATCCTGCAGGTCCTTTAAGTTTTTCCCCTCAAATATTAACAGAAGTTTGAATATAATGATAGGAAAGATAAAGCTACCTTACATTTTAACTAAATCTTTATGCGGGTTACTTTTAAATATATAAGGAGGCATCCATTAAGCAATATATATATTTACGCATTTACCACATTCATTATCACGTCACTCATTAAATGTAGTGATTAGGTTTCCATGTTATAAAGTTGGCAGCACTGTATCAGGTTTTGATGGGGTTTTTGTTTATTATTTCCTATTTATTTTGCTAACTGCATTAATACCTTTGTTATTAAATAGTGTAATGTCATTTGATGCTCTGTCAAAGTTAACCTCTCTCCACACCAAAAAAGGGGAAAAAAAACAAACTCTGCTATAGAACACTTCTCAACATTTAAAATGCATCAGAATCACATATAAAACTTTTTTAAAAATAAAGATGCATCTATATTTTTTACATATGAGGCCAGACAATTAATTTCACAAACTCATCCTACATAAAGTGCTACATACCTCATTGTTAAGTATCACTACAGTCACCTTCAAAGTACTCCCCCTTGGGATGCTATAAATCAATGCCAGAGTCTAGTCCACCCTTCAAAGCAGTTTTGGAACTCTTCTTCTGGAATGACTATCAGAGCTGGTGTCATCCCCAAAATCTGACAGTTAAGTTCATGAATGTGCCATCATACTCTTCCTTTGGAAGCACTGTTCAAACAACTCGGTGAGGTGTCATAACCTTGGCAAGATACAATGACAGCTCTGATGGCCATTCCAGAAAAGGTTCCAAAATTGCTTTGAAGGGTGGACTAGGCTCTGGTGTCAGTGCCTAGCTTCCCAAGGGGCGGGCTTCGAAGGTGATTGTAGTGATAGTCAGCAGTGAGGCATGTAGCACTTTTCTAGGAGGAGTTCTTGAAATTAACTGTCCAACCTCGTATGATTCTCATTTGAACCAAATATTAAGACTTTATTATAGGAAGTTTACAGTACAGGTGACGTTCAGCCAATTATCATAAAGCTTTCTTATTTTCACAAATCTGGAAAACCTAATACATACTAAGAGGAAAAATTTAAAAATGAAGTCAATATTAAAAATATGCTTAATTGTTTATACTTTATTAAAACATTTTTATCTGATGGAATAGATTGTTCACATGCCTTGGTATCAGAAGATATCACAGATGGCATATCTGAAAAGGTTTCACAGAGGAAGATGCTTTCAGCTGAGTTATCAATGATATGCTCTCATAGAAGAGGACAGTACTAACATTTTTAGATTTTATAGAGCACTTTTGCCTCGTTTTATTATTTGTTTCTCATGATTGTCCAATGGCATCAATGGAGTAGCAGAGAAACCTATGGGGAGAATGTAGGAGATCAAACTAATAGGTAGGACTGCAGGAGTTGGGGGGATGATGTTCGAGATTCTAAAGGGACTTGAGTGCTACACTAAAAGTTGGAACATCAGTCCATCAATACACTGGAATCATTAAAGAATTTCATGTAAGGGAGTATTACGTTCCCTTTTATCCTTTTGTGATGATCATGAAATTTTTAAACTTGGGCAACTGGGTACATTATAACGTCATGATTCAAGAGAGAATGTGGGCAGAACTTCAGAGAAAGAAGGAATTATTTTGAAGCAGTAGATTTTGAATTTGTTATATCTGACGAACTAGGTGGGACTATCTAATTGTAACAGACAATTAAAAAGGAAATTTGAATTCAAAAAGGATTCTGAATTCAAATTCCAAATTTCAAAAGAACTAGAAACGATGGATTTATAGGAGAAAACTCAAGTCAGTGGAATAGATATAAGGTCACTATCTGCCAACTTTTATGCCAACCATAGGATACAAAAAAATGAGATATTGTATGATTTAGGAATTCAAAGTGATTTCTAGGAATTCAGGAATTCAAAATTGGGGGTAAGGGTATACACAGATAGGTATAAAATGATAGGTATACATGCTTTTCAGAAATAAGTGTAAGTTAATATCAGGGGAAAGAATAGGGAATGTTTATCTCTACCCCAGGGCAGGGCCAGATGAATGGTAAGAAAAACTTTCAGAGTAGAACTGATGCTCAAAGAATGAGTAAGAGATGGGTAGGAATTTACTAGCTAGAATAAAGTGGAAATATGATGTGCAAAGTTAAGGTCTGCTTGTGGAACTGTAAATAAAGAGCATGTAAGTGACTAAAACATAAGACTTTTGTATGTCTTTCTATTCAACCAAGTATATCATTCCCAATCACTAATAGCATTAGTTATAAGTTGAATTCAGATGGGTAGACAACAAATTCCTAACTAAAATCTGATACAGTTTTCTTTGAGTCATCAGTAAAAGTTTCAAAACTTGAATAATTTTCTGGTAACTTCCAGTAGGTTCATTATTCTGATACCTTATTAAATTTGGAAAGATCATAATTGCCCTCTTAATGTGGCCTACACTTCTCCCCTTATTTGGATAAATATTACGTAAGTAAAAATTGGTAATATTTCCATTAAGTAGTGCTTTCTTTTAAAACATTAGTTATTTTTAACATAAAAATTGATAAATGTGTTTAAATATATATATAATTTAACCCTTCAATAAATGTGAGTAAAAATGTGAGGTTGGTACTTAAGTAATAAATGGGTAATTCCACTCCCTCCTGGCTTGTAGAGTTTCTACTGAGGAAAAAGCAAACAAACAAACAAATGGGGTCTAGATTTGTAAGAAACTTTAATCTTCATAAGTTTATGAGAAAACAATAAATACTAAGGGGGAAATGGAGAGCACAGTAAGGGGAATCAAGAATGCCAGGAGGAAAGAGGGAGTTTGCAATTTTTAATAGGTATTTAAGATAGACATAAAAAAAACAAGTTTATGAAGCATTTTGTATTATGGTTAGGAGGGCTTGACAAACTTGAAAATTAAATGAATTGTAAGCAAAAATGCTCTTTCCAGATTATTCTCAAGTTTAGAAAAGACTGAATTATATATTAAAAAAAGAGTTAAGGCTACCCATTGAGTAAAATTTCACATTTGGAATACTATGTTTAGTTTTAAAAGATAAACTAGTGTAATGGTTTTTTTTTTAAAGGTATTTCATAGTAATATTTTTTTCTTTTTACAGGTTGAAGAAGAAGGCTTACAAATCTGTGTTGAAATATGTGGTTGTGCCCTACAACTAGACCTTCATGATGATCCCAAAACAAAATGTCTAATTTATAAAACAATTGCACATTTTTTGCCAAATGATTTGGAGATTCTCAGGATTTGTGCACTCTCAATATTTTTTCTTGAGCGCTCCTTGGAAGCTTATCATACTGTTGAAGAGCTTTATAAACGTCCAGATGAAGAATATAATGAAGGCACCAGTAGTGTTCAAAATCGTGTGCGTTTTGAGTTACTTCCAATTTTGAAAAAGGGATTGTTTTTTGATCCTGAATTCTGGAACTTCGTAATGATTAAGAAAAACTGTGTAGCATTACTTAGTGATAAATCAGCAGTTAGATTTCTAAATGAAAGTACACTGGAAGGTAATACTAATACTAAAAAGGCAGTGGAACAGCAAGGTTTAAATGAAGGGCTCGACTGTCTTACAGATCAGAGCATTGGAGAGCTTGATCCTGATGATATATCTGGAGTGCAACCTAAAGGTCATATTAATACAAAGAAAAACCTTACAGCTCTTAATGCTTCCAAAGTAGATCACAATGTCCCAAGGCATCGGTGTATGTTATGTAACAAGGAATTTCTAGGCGGTCACATTGTAAGACATGCCCAAGCTCATCAGAAAAAAGGCAGTTTTTCATGTGTAATATGTGGTAGGAAATTTAGAAACAGAGGACTTATGCAGAAGCATTTAAAGAATCATGTTAAAAAAATACAGAGACAGCAAATTGCTGCAGCTCAACAGGATGATCAGGAAATCCCTGCTTTGGAAGAAATAAATTGTTCTGATACTTTCATTTCCTTTGAAAATGGGAATTCTGATAACAAGAATTTGCAAGTACAGGCTATTAATGTTTCCTGTGATGCAAACAAAGAAGTCATCCCTGCTCATGTGGCTGAATTCATTGAAATTCCCGTAAGTGTATCAGAAGATGTTATTGAAAACGTTATTGAAAATGGCAGCCCTGATGCTTCTTTAAATAATGTATTGGAGCCTTTACCTCTATGTGATGATGACTTTGAGGAGGAAGAGGATGAAGAAGGTGATTATGAAGAAGATGATTATGACTTGAATCAAGAAACTTCAGTACTTCACAAAATCAATGGAACTGTGTGCCATCCAAAAGACATATATGCTACAGATCAAGAAGGAAACTTCAAGTGCCCTGCTCTTGGCTGTGTCAGAATATTTAAAAGAATTGGGTTTCTAAATAAACATGCAAGGACTGTACATCCAACTGACTTAAACGTACGGCAGACGGTAATGAAGTGGAGCAAGGGAAAATGCAAATTTTGTCAAAGGCAGTTTGAAGATTCTCAACATTTTATAGATCACCTTAATAGACACAGCTATCCAAATGTGTACTTTTGTTTGCATTTTAATTGCAATGAGTCATTTAAACTGCCATTCCAGCTTGCTCAGCACACAAAAAGTCACAGGATATTTCAAGCTCAGTGTAGTTTTCCAGAATGCCATGAGCTTTTTGAAGACCTTCCTCTGCTATATGAACATGAAGCTCAGCACTATTTAAGTAAAACACCAGAATCATCTGCACAACCAAGTGAAACAAATCTTTGGGATATTCTTACAGACTCAAATCCTAATCATCAGGAAAAAGACTCATCTAGTAATGAGAAAGAAGCTATTAGTCTGCCAGTTTCTACTAGCAAATCAAGGAAAGATTCTACAGAACCAAAGACATGTATAGAAAGTATGGAAAAGAAAACAGACAGTTTCATCCAGAATGGAAATGAACATTCTGATGACACTGTTTCTGATATAGACCAAAAGATGCCTGACAAAGAGCCAAATTCTGAAAATAATTGTAGTATTAATGATTTAGTCAATGGACATAGTGGAATAGAGAAGACACCGTTAGTTTCATCAGATCCCACTTTGAAAACTGATACAAATAAAATCAGGACAGAAAACGGTTCCATTTTACCTAGTGTCGTACCACAAGAACACAGTACCCTGCCAGTATCTCAGGCACCTTCCAAACCAAATCCGACAAATGAACATACTTCATATGGCTTAATTTTATCAAAGCCATATGTCAGACCATTGCCTCCCAGTTACCTTGATGAACGGTACCTTAGTATGCCAAAACGCAGAAAATTTCTGACTGATAGAATAGATCCCTGTTCTGATCAAGATAATGTTTGTAAAAAATCAGTGAAAAGATTAAGATGTGGTAAATGCCTGACCACCTACTGTAATGCAGAAGCACTTGAGGCTCACCTTGCACAAAAGAAATGTCAGACACTCTTTGGATTTGATTCAGACGATGAAAGTAAGTCTTCTATCTTCTCAGTAGGTATATCTGTAGAAATAGAAAATTCCATAGGTCTATGAGGTTAAAAAAATTAATATTTGTATACAACAGGTAATAAAGTATTATATACATCATTTCATTTAACCCATATAAGCATTTTGAGGTGATACTATTATTTGTTTTATACAGCAAGCAACTAAAATTCACAGGTTAAGTAATTTGCATAGGCACAGGCCTATGAACTTGTGGAAACCAGAACTTGTACATAGATTTTTCAAACTCTTTGATCATACTCTTTCACTTCATCTGAGGCTTTTCTTCATTCTAAGTTTCATGTAATAGAAGTTCTAGAAACAAAGTGTTTATGATGCATATTTTTCATGTGCATGCCAGAAATATAAACCAAGTGAAGTTGGGCCTCTGTTACAAAAAACAAGTAAAAAAGAGTCAGAGAATAACTGAAAAACAAAATTGAGCAAAAGAAGAACTTGCCTTTCTACTGATATCAGGTAGTCATTGGGTGAGTAAGGGTAAATACACAGGAATCTGATCTAGAATTCCAGTTGAACATCTATAAAATTTGAATTAACAGACATGTTCTGTTTTACAGGTGCCTGATAAAAATGTTTCAGAAAGATCTGTCGATCAAGCAGTAGTGTGAAAAAAGCACTACGAGAAAATGCATCATCAGTTTGCTATTTCCCTGATGGCCTTAATTTTAGAGCGATCTCGGATTACTAAAGAGAAAGACAAAGCACATTGTCTAGAATGAACTCCCAGAGAAGATGTGCTGGTTTAGATTCCAAAAGAGTTATTACAAAACTCCCAAAGTACCAGTTATCCAGAAAGCCACATTTTTAAAAAAGTTCATGATGATTGATAGCAGCATGTTCAGTTTCGTTATGTGAGAAACGTGTTCAGGCATCTAGGCAGAAAGAGAAACCAGCGATGGCCTTACGGAAGGGAAAAGTTAACCCATTATTTTAAAAAGGGTGCGGGTTAGTTTAAAATAAAGTATTTTACAAATGGGATTTTCTTGTCATGCATAATAAGATTATGCCATCCCTTTTGGTCAAACATGGTTTAAGGAATCATTACTATTTGGTTTATTATAATTTATAAATCAATACATGAAAATATAACTTGATTCATCATACTATCCATAAAAGATTGTAACTTGTTTCCAGATGATTGAGTAGGCAGGTCAAAGTTCAATGGATGGCATGCCAGCATTGAAAATGAAAAAACTGTAAACAAACAATAATGCTTAAATAGAACTGTCCACTTTCCATTTTTGTAATACCAATTGAGTTATATTTAAAAGATAGCAATGTCAATTAAATAGAAAAAGTACCATCAGTTAACTCTGGGGAGACATAGGAGGAATAAGACCATTAAAGGCTATCTAGTTGGAGGAAAACACTGAATTGCATATTCCTCAATGTGAATAATGGTATAAGCACACTGGGATATTTCTATTTGTATATAGAGTAGTGTTAGGACACTGCTTGATGATTCATAGTAAGGTCCTTTAGACATTAATGTGAGTTATCTAAGTACAGTCCTATAAAAATAACTGGCTGTAAAAAATTATGTAACCTAAGAATCAGGTCAAGAATTCATTGGCTTTATTCAATTAGGAGAGTTAATCATAAAGTAAGCCATACTTCTCATGTTTTCTTATTTATTAGTGATGAATTTGGTCTGAATAGTAATTTTTATATATGAGGGGGACCCAAAGGACTTGGAATTTATTTATAAAATTGTGTATTCTTACATGTTTAAAACTTCAGTCGCCTTCAAACTACTCTCCATTTGATGCAGTATACCTATGGAGACAGTTTCTACTACTCAAAACAGTTTTTTGAACTCGTCAATTTGAAGTCTTTCAGTGCTTCTGCCATTTTTTGTTTCACCTCTTCCACATTGGCAGAACCTTTCCCCTTGAGGACTTCTTTATCTGGGGAAACAAAAAAAGTTGCTTGTGTGAAATTGGATGAATAGGAAGGGTGTGGCATGGCGGGCATGGTGTGTTTTGTTTTGGTTTTTTTTTGGGTCAAAAACTCAGCGAGGTGTGGGCAGGTGTGTTGTCCTGTTGCACACTGTTCTTGTAAATCATCCATCATGAAATGGGAAAAGTCGCTGAAAGAGTCTCCAAAAAAATTCACTGAAGCCGAACACAGCCTCTCACAGCACCAGCTCGTACACTGATGCAGATGGGTTCCTAGAACACTCAACCTAGCCGGAGAAGCTGATACTATAAGGGGCCCAACTTCTAAAAGATAATTCCAGTTTTTTGGGGATATGAAAGGAAATATTTACACAAAAATTTGCACAGGAGGAACACAATAAGATATTGATGCATTTATTTTCCATGATGACCAGTAATTTTCCTAAAGAAAGACTGTAACTTAATAGTCAATGAATTGTTAAAAAATGTTTTTTAAAATACCCTCTTAGATGTTCCACTTGTACATTCTCTAAAAGAAGCTTAAAGACCATTTTTTTTTGTACCTACTAGTGTGTGAACCTATAGCAGGGATGAAATAAACAAAAGTGCAAAGGCAAATTCTTAAAAAACTGAGCTATTATACTAATGCACCAATGTCAATCAAATCAAATATTCCAGTTATTCCAGCTGACACATTTTTGTTCAAAGCAGATAATCTCATCAGGCCCTACTATTATAAATTTTAGGATATTAAAGCTTCCTGAATGAAGTTACCAAGCAAGTGGGACACTTCTTCCAGGGTAGCATCCAGACTTTATTAAATTAGAATTTCTAGGTCATAATTGATCAGATATCTGAAAAAAATATTTCCCTGTTGTATTAGTTTAGTTAGCATGGGCATTCACTACTATGCAATTGATAGTCATAAATCCATTCCAATCAAATTTAGGTTTGCTTTTGTTTTTTTATGTAGCCTACATTAGGCTGTGGAATTTATATTTAAATAACATGAATAAACACAAATCAATCAGATTTTTAAATTCTTTAAGGTCAACTTAAAAAACTTGAGTTCTATTCATACTTCCTGATACTAAAAATATAATACTTGAGTTCTATTCATACTTCAGTCTAAAGTAACATCACATAATAAAAAGTCTGTTTGGAAACTAGCTTATTTGGACAATGAATTTTGTTTGAAATATAATTTCTGCTTTGTACACTTTCCAGAAGTTTGAAATTACAACTTAACATTTTATATTAACTTTCTGTTTTTTGTACATTGTAACTATCATTCTAAATCCATGTCTGCAAATTATTTTCACTCATTTTGCAGTTTATACCAAGATGTTTTAAACATGCTCCACTTATTTTTTTGTTTGAGTTTTTATTTCCACTTTTCTGTCGCTAAGGGACAACTTTCTGAAAGACAGAGATCAAATCAGTGTATACATAACTAAGTCAAGAAATGTTTTACAAAGTTCTATTTAACTTCCCTGTTCTGACCTTTTATACTTCTTAAATAATTGCAATTGAAAGTGTGTACATTTTATGTATGTTTTATAAAACATAAACTTACATCATTTTTCTTTTAGATGGTGCATAAACTTCCAACAGTTCTAATTTGGGATTCAGAAGAAAAGAAAGCTTTCTTCTTATTCTTCAAATTCTTTTTCTTTTCTACTCCTTCTGTGAGGATGTGTTTATCTTAAATGGACCAAGTTTCAATCCTTTGTTTTTAAATAAAAATTTCCTTCAAAACATTACATACTAACTTTCTGCTATGCGTCAGTAAGGTCAGGAAAATAGCAAATCTGAATTTTTGCTGCTCAGATATGGAGTAGGTAGGAAAGGGGAATATTTGTGGACAAGGACACTGGTACTTTGGGCTTTAGCCATATTTTTTTTTAACCACCAATTATATAATAAGTAGGTAATTTATAACATTGAACTTGTGATTCTTCTCAAATCACTTGAAGGTTCAGCCCTACTCCTTTCATGTTTGGTTTAAACTGTTGTATGGATGCAAAACCTAAAAGGGATGATAGTGTTTATTTTTTAATTTATTTGGTACTGTAAAAGAGCTTTTCAGAATAACTAAATGCTGCATATGCATTTTGGAATTGTTAATATGTGAAAGATTACAGATTCAGCAAGAAAGAATATTTGTGCTTCCTTGTTGAACATTAAATTATTTTACTTTGCATTTTATAAGAGTACAAATTAAAACTGAGCCATTGAACTGCAATAAATCAACAATAGTGTCTCATTTCAAGAAATTTTTTGTACTGTACATAGATTTGGTTAATAAAGCGTCCTTGTTGGTAACAAAGTGTTCAGTTTTATGTAGCCCAGTGCTTCAAAAGTAATTAGGATTAAAGTATATAGTAAATAAATTTGTATTATGTCTCAAAATAATGAGGTATTTCAATTAATATATTCAGATTATTGAGTCATTTTAGAAAACTTAATATAGAAAAAAAAGGAAAAAATCTAAAAGTTTACATAATGTAGACCCTTTTTAGAGATTATTTTAACTAATGTCCATGTGCAGGAATTGCACATTGATATAATGGTAGTTAATAAAGTCATTTCAGGTATGGTATCAGTGAGATAGTGCCCTCTGCAAACTTAGGTAGAAGACAAATGTGAGAACTCTTGAAAAGCCCAGTAGTGGATGATAATTATCTACGTTGATAATTCTTCAAAGATGAAGAGCTCCTGGTGGAATTTTAAAAACCATAAAGTCACTTGGAAATAAGATGTAAATGATGAAAATCACTACCTACAAAAGCATTTCAGTGGGAAAATGTCTAAGCCAATTAATCTGTATCTAAAAGTAAGGCCCTTGGGCATGAGGGCTCCTATGTTTTTGTTCCACTAACGAAGGAATACCCCCTACACTATTAGCTATAACTTGCAACTAGAAAAATTGGAGCTGATGTTGTAAAAGAACCTCTGATATGATGAAATAGGAATGCAAATGAAAGACTAGATGCTGTGTTAAATACAGCGATTTGCACATAATACAAATGTTAATGCTTTTTAAATACTGAGAAAGTTATTGAAGCTTCCTAGAGCTGAGATCTAGAATTCTCAGTCTATACATTATGATCATATGATCTTAGACCTAGATATATTGAGGTATTTAGATAAAGTTATTGGGGTTATCTAGACTTCAATTTTTCTTTTTGGAAATGAGGGATTCTGGGAAGCATTACTAAGTATGCTTCCAAGATAAACAGATTGCTTTTAATAGCATAAGATCTATACTGATTTTAATAATCAACTGATAACAGAAATTTGGGCTATAAAGCAAGATTTGTAATGGAGGCAATCCAACAGTACATGGATTAACAACAGTGGGAGAGAGGTTCATTCCTTATTTATCGGTGCTACACACTGGAAAAGAAGAAATGGCTTCTTATTTTACTAAATGACTATACCAGCTACTTCATGCGTGTAACCCCAAATTGTTAAAACAATAGCAGGTAAGAACACTGCTCTTTAGAAACCAGCTCTGAAAGTTTAAATAACCTGACTAAAGTCACACAGCTAATAAATAGGTGGAATTGAATAATCATATGTGTGCTTCTAAAACTCTAATAACATGCAGTTTTCCCTACAAATATAGAGTATAAGTGGACGTAATATGTCCGAATCGAGAGGGCCAGACTTGTCTGATTTCAGAGACAAAAGATGAAGTTGGCCACAGACATAGCTGATGTTTCATTCTCTCCTAACAGCAGCAATTGTTATAGATTATTCCCAAAATAGCAGAATTGGTATCACTTAACAACAGTGTTAGAAATGCTAAATTTTGATCAGGTGGGGGACTGATCTGTTTTTTTGACAAGTCCTCTGGTTGATTCCAATACACACCGGGTTTGAAAACCTAAAGCTACGAGGTTGTTCATATTTCCCTAGAAGGTACACTATTTCTCCTTATATTCATAGAGCCTTCTTAGAAACTCTGTTTCCAGGAAATTTAAAGAAGTCGTCTAATAATAGGTACTTTACTTTTGGGTGAATGGATATTTTAATAGTAAAATCTAATACCCCAAACCACTGTAATCCAGAAAACTTTTTTTTTTCTAAAAGTATTCAGTAAGTGAAACTACCAGAACATGATTTAATGGAAACAGTTCAAAGTGGTGAGGGGATCAACTGTATTCAAATTCCAGAATGATAGTTTTAGGTTTGTGGTGCCTTTAATCAATTGCGTGCATCCCAGTGAACTCAGACTTCCACATCTGTTAATAGAGGAGAGCTTCTAAGAATTAAGTCTATGAAGGGCCTGTTGCTTAGCCCTTATTAGTTTATTAAAATTTTCTTCACATTATGGCTCTAGCCAAAAACAGCCGTGCTGTTTTATTCCATGCATTCTTACACTATTGCTCCCTTTACCTGTAATTTTTCACCCCTTTTCTGCCCCACCCCATTTTCTTTGCTTAATCCCTTTTGGCATCACCACTTTCTCCAGAAAGCCTGCTCTCTCTTGAAAACTCCTGATTTCTCCAACCTATTTCTCCCTGTCTTCTTCCTGAGTAAATGGTAACTTCACTTGCACACACCAAAACCTTGTAGTCACCTGAGTTGTTCTCATGTTCTCCACTCTAACTCAATCCATGTCTTTTCTCAACGTGGATTATTGTAGTAGTCTCCTAATCAGGTTCCCTGCCTCTACTCTTGCCTTCCTTTAGTCTGTCCTTTACACTAGCAACCAAAAATGGTCCTGCTTGAAATAAGTCAGATAGTGGCATTCCTCAGTTTAAAATCCTCCAATGGCTTTACAACACGTTCATTTATTTTAAAAAATTTATTGCATACTGTGTGCCAAACTCTATAACAGACAATAAAAATAAATTAAAAAATCCAAAATCCCTGGCTCACAGAACTCATATTCTACTGGAGGAAAACAAACATATAGTATGCTATAAGTGCTATGGAGAAAAACTACGTGGGTAGGGAAGGTATAAGTAAGCATGGCATTAATGGTGATCATTTTAAACAGGATGATGAGGTAAGTCCTCTTTAACAAGGTGATTTTTGAGCAGGAACCTGATAAAAGTAAGCGAAAGAGCCGTTTGAATATCTGAAGGCAGACTGCCAGGCAAAATAGAAAAAGCAAAGGCTCTGAGGCAAGGACCTACATGGAAAGTTTAAGAAACAAATGGTACCGTGAGAGTCTACATTGACAGTGAGAAAATAACAGGAAGACAGAAGTAAAAGATAAAAGCCAAAATCTATAATGGCCTGCAAGGCCCTAGATCTGTGCTATCTAATATGGTAGTCACTGGTCACATGTGGCTATTAAATTTTAATTAAAATTCAAAAGCAATTGATAATTGAGTTCCTCAGTTGTACTAACTATGTTCACAAGAGTTCAATAGCCACATGTGGCTGGTGGTTACTGTATTGGGCAGGACAGATAATAGAACATTTTCGTCTCAGAAAGCACTTTTGGAAAGGTGGTTCGGTATCAGTGGTTCTCAACTGGGGTGATTTTGTCACCCAGGAAGCATTTGGCAAATTGGAGATATTTTTGGTATCCACAACTTGGGGGAGGAGGTGTCATTAGCATCTACAGGTTTAAAGGCAGGGGATGCTGTTAAGTATCCTAAAACGCATAGGAAGGCCCCCACGACAAAAAACTATCCTGCCCAAAATGTCCATAGTGCCACATTAAGAGAAACCCTGCCCTAGATCAAACTTACTACAACTCACCTGATTGCTCATTGCCACCTCCTTGCACAAGCTGCTCCAGCCTCCGGGCCTCCTTCCCACAAGCCCAGCACTCCATTCCTTCCTGATATCCTCTACTGCTGCTTGATGGTTTATGCTTTCATTTTGTTCAGGTCTTTCCTTCACTGTCACTTAGAGAAGCATTTTTTCACAGCTGTATAAAATAGCAACATCCTCTCCATCACCCCTCTTTTGATGTAGTTTCTCTATAGTATTTCCTGCCAAAGTATATAGTTTCTCATACTATGTATTTTTCCTCACACTAGAATGCAAACTCCAAAAGACCCTAATTTGTCCCCAACATAAAGAACAGTGCCTGGCAAGTAGTTAGGTGCTCCATAAACAGATTTTTCTGAATGAAAGAACGAAGAGGTTGGGCATGCCTACCCATGTGTATTTCCCACACCAGCTTTATGAGTTTGTCATTTCTTTACTTGCCAAACTCCCAAAAGTTCCCTGAAGGTCTGTGTCATTTCTTTGAATCAATAGTAGGTACTCATTAATGCTTAATGAAAAAAATGAAGCATTGGTATCTGTTTAGTAAAATATCCCCAATAACATCCACTGGCCAATGAGATTAACCATGCTTCTAATGCTTGTTTTGAAGACTATATTTACAGTGTATTTTATGACTTATACCTAGCTCTGATTTTTTTGTTTGTTTTGTTTTTTGTAGTATGTGGGTAGTTCCCTGGCTGGGAATCGAACCCAGGCCGCAGCGTTATCAGCGCCAGTGCTGAAGCCTTAAGCCACTACACCGCCAGGGAACTCCCAGCTCTGATTTTTTTTTTTTTTTAATGTTGAATTTGCTCAGCGGATCTACAGATGTATGTATTTCAGCTACCAACGGGCAATACCCTAATTAAATGTTAATAAATCTAAAACACACATAAAAATGGATGGAGAAAGAGGCAAGTGTTTTAAGTGTGATTCCTAATCCGAACTTGGTCCAGAAATGCTGTTTCCCTTCCGTGAATGTGGGTTGCTGTCATAGGAGTAGGAATAGTAGTAACAGCAGCTAACAGTTACTGAACTCTTTCCAAGGGCCAGGCACTGTTCCTCACCCCCGTCCCCGACCTTTCACCAACAACACTATGCGGTAGGTATCTCTACTAGATCGATTTCTAGATAGGGCACTGAGGGACAAAAAGGCTAAAAAACTACCCACCGTCACCGTTAGTAAATGACGGAATAAAAACGAGGCAATCTGGCTTCCAGACTCCCCAGTCTTAAACTGCTACGCGATGCCGCCGCGCCTGAAACCAAACCCGCAGGGACCGGAATGGAAGCAAGGGTCGATGCCAGCCTGTCTGAGGAAAAGTCAGCCGAAGGCGGGCCAGCGCGGCATAGGCTAGGTGGTGTTTAAAACTTTTCATAGTATAATTTAAAACCAAATTATTTTAACAGTCATGTGTATTTAATACAAGCGCACCCTACTCAGAAGTGGACGCAGAGGATTTTCAAGTGCTCCCGGGAGCCGGGCTGGCGAGCGTAGAGGAAGCGCCTCCATTGGCCGGCCCCGCGGCATCACGGGAGCTCCGCGCACACTGGCGGCCGGCGGCCGAGTCTACGCACCTGCACCAGCGCGGCTGGCCCGGGCGCTCTTTTGGAGGGACTTCTGAGGAGTTCAGGGCTTTGTTTTCCGCCACCAGCTCTCTTGTAGAAGGTTGTTGTTCTCGGAGTAAACGTGGTGCTTTCCTAAAGTGAGACCCGTGGGAGTCCACTCCAACTCGGCCAGCCCGGAACCACAAGTTGGAGCACTGCGTTTCCTCAGTGCCTCTTAGACGATCACTTCCGCCCAGGGGTCTGGAATACCCGAGACCCTTTATTGGCAAAGTAGCGGAAAGGCACTTCCGGTGCCTGTTGCCAAGGCGCCGGCCCCGGGGCAGCGACAGTATTGGCGTCGTCCTCTCCCCCCTTCTAGGGGGGTAGAGATGTCGGGGCTCAACTCCGCAGAGATAGAGGGCTGTCGTAACCTGCTCGGCCTGCTGGACGACGACGAGATCATGGCCCTATGTGACACCGTCACCAACCGCCTGGTGCAGCCTGAGGACCGCCAAGGTAAGGACAGACCCACCTCTAGGGCGGCTGTCCCCCAGCCTCCCAAGCCTCACCTGGCCCCCAGGTTGCGGGAGCAGAGGCGTGCGAGGCCTCGCCTGCAACCCGTCCGGGCCCACGCTGGGGCGGAACCCCGGGGAATGTAGTTCGCCGCCGCGGCGGCGGCCCTGCGACCGCAACGCAGCCTCCTGCGTCCCCACACTGCCGTGCACCTGGGGGAGGTGGTCGCCTTGCAAAAGGCGCTGCTTCCAGGTTTTACCCCTTGAATGTTATACGCAAGTGGTTGTTTCAGCAAGTATTTAGAGCACGTGAATAGTCATTAAAAAAATTGTTTTCAGAGGAATCAGGGTGTTTTCCATTTTGTTTCGATCAGCTGAGGAGTGTTAGCTGTGGCTCAGACATTTTTCATCAAGTTAGGAGGAGATCATAAACATTTTGTATCAAGTCTCCTACGTAAAAACAAATACTGTAATAATAGCAGATAGTTTGAATGCGTTTCTTTTTTGGACCTAGAATTTTTACTGAGATGCTTTTGTGTAGTAGGAAAACATTATTTTCATAGCCAAAGGAACATTTCAGTAGAATAAATTTCAAGTGTTAATATTAAGCCTGATCGTAGCGAGTCCATATAAAAATGTAGAGTGGTTTAAACATTTATTTCATTTTGTATTACCTTGCTGAATTTTATTTTAAAATGTGAAAATCTCAGCCCTCTACCTTAGTATATGACTTATCTACAAAACATCCGCTTTTTAAAACTTTCTCTAAGTCAAATATATGGGTACATTGTTACTATTTAAAAAAATCTCTCATTTGAAACCTCGAACCATGAACATTAAAAGAAGAAATCCTTAAGAATTTAGACTGAAAATGGTTTTACACTTAATGTAGTTCTTCAGCATATATCTTGTGTATATGGTGTATGTTTTTTACACTCCTATCACCTTTGAAGTCAAGGTGAATGAATTTAAAATTGTAATAGATCAAAATGCTGAATTTAATTGTTGGATCTAAAAGCAAATTAAAAAAAAAAAAAAACTTCCCAGTACAAAAATGTTAAAGGATTTAAAGACATTTCTCAGAAAGGAAAAAATAATAAACATGTGAAAGGTAACCTCTTTAGAAAGCATTGAAATGAAAACGGAAACACATGGTCTTTTCTTTGTACCAGATTGGCAAAACACTAAATATATAAACTTCAAGTGTTAGTGGCCATGTGACATGAAGCAACTTTTTGACTACTGTTGGAGAAGTATAAATTAGAACTACCACTTTGGAAAACAAGTTTGCGATTGTCTCCTAAAATGGAAGATTTGCTTACTCTTATGTACATGTTCTAGACCTGACTTTTCTTGTTAAAATGCAGATTCTGATTCAGTACTTTTGGGGTGGCCCCAGAAATTCCACATTTTTAACAAGCTCTCAGGCGATGCTTATGCTTATTGGCCCTCTGTGCACTGGAAGACATGTATTAAAGTAATAGTGTAATTGGACATACAATAAAAGCCTATAAGCAGAAAGATAGATGCCTTGTGATATAGTCATGTAATTAACTATTGTACAACAATGAAAATTAACTAACTAGAGCTACATATATTCACATAGATTAATCTCAGAAAATGCATTAAGTGAAAAGCTGATATAGAAGACTATATATTGATGGGTTGAATTTATAGAATGTTCAGAAATACCAAACTATACTTTTTAGGGATATATAGTTACGCTATACAACTATAAAGAAAAGCAAGGGAACGATAAACAACATTTGGGATAATAGCTACCTATAAGGTGGGTGAGGAGAGAGGTGAAATAGCATTAAGGAGAGAGAGGTACAATGATGACCTCAAAGATACCAGTAATTTCCTATGTCTATACTAATTACTAATATCCTCAATTATATTGGTAGTTTCTTGCATGGTGTGTACATGGAGTTCATTATATTGCGATGCTGTATATACCTCACACATGTTAAAAATAATTTTTGGTCTGTTTAATAAAATTTTTATAAAATTTAAAAAGAACAAATCTGGGTTCTGCCACTTAAAAGTATGATTGCTGATGTCTCGTATATCTTCAAGTTTCATTATCTGTAGAGAGGAGATTGAATTAAAAAATCCTTCACATCTAAAATATTGTAATTTTATCCATTTTTACAGATTATAACTGAATTTAGGTCCATTACCCTATTTCTGTTTCATATTTTCTTAAAACACACCATTCTTTAAAAGAAAATGAAATTTTACTGTATTTTATGAAAAGTGAAAGAAAGAGGGAATATTAGGAAGTTTAAAGCAAAAGGAAATGTTTTTAAAACCTCAAACCTGACAATCTACTTCCTGCTTTTTAAAAATGATAATCACCTCCTGCAAAAGCAATCATGCAGGGACAAGAGTTTAGAAATATTGTTTGATACAGTTTCTGCTGACCCTAGACATATATACAAGTTACTGATGATTTTCTTTTAATCTTTACAATTTCCTTCTAGATGCCATACGTGCAATATTAGTTTACAGTCAAAGTGCAGAAGAACTTCTGAGGCGTAAAAAAGTCCACCGAGATATCATATTTAAATACTTGGCATCACAGGGGGTTATTACACCTCCAGCTACTGAAAAACACAATCTTATTCAGCATGCAAAGGATTATTGGACTAAGCACTTACAGCTGAAACTGAAGGAAACAGCAGAGCCAGTTAAGGCTTCTGTAGACATAAGACTCTTTCAACAGGTAAAATAGATTATATAGTTATATTCTAAACCCTAGTTCTTTCTCAGGCTCTTTAGATAAAATTTTAGATCTGAGGTAACATGGTTAATGATACTGTGTTTTTTGTAATTTTAGCTTCACGTATCTTTTGCATCCTAAAGGAAGACCAGGAAAGCATGTGAAAGACAATATTTCTGACATAGCAATGTGTGTAAAATATTCTGTTGATTTATGAGGGGAAAAGAATGCTATTGTAAGCCCTTTATTTCTCATTTTGAAAACATTTTTGGTATTAAATGACAAAAATTCCATGAAAGAAACTTAAGTATTTTTTACATTTAATTTTTTTTATCTAGAAAAAAATCTGTTGTAATTTTTTCTAACTGACATTGGCTGTTCCTATTTCTTTCTATCTCCACTGTACATTTTAGATATTGTGTGAGTATTTAAATGTTGATTGAATGAACAAACCACTAGGTCATTGATAGATATTTTTAAGCCATATACTACACATACTTTGAACTAATATGTGTTACAGTGAGAGTTATTTGCCTTCACATTAGGGAGGATCTCCTGAGGGTTTTTTTCTTGTATTACTGAAAAGAAACGTTGACTTTGAAATCATACAGATGTAACTTTAGATTAGTGTCTGCCATATACAAGGTGTGAACTTACATGAATAACTTGACCTTTCTGAGCCCTCTTTTCTCTATCTGTAAAATGGGCATAAAGATAATATCTATGTCTTAAGACTTGTGAAGATGGAAAGGAAATAGCACTTAAATGCCAACCACAGTGCCCAATGTATTCAGCAGCAGGTGCTTAGTAAATATAAGATCTCATACCATGTAAATGAGAAACTATGCTCTGGAATAAATAGATGAATAAAAATTAGCCTGCCAGATATATTTTTACAATAACATTTTCTTTGAAATAAAACAGAAATAATAGTGTAAAATTAATCCCAATCATAGAAAATAGCCTATTTCAATCATATTAGAAGTATATGTTTAAAGACAGTGAAAATGATTATTATCAACTTCTTGTGGTATACTTTATATGCCACAAAGTGTATCCGTTTAAAGCATATAGTAGTTTGAAGGTTTTGACAGTTTTTTTCCCACACCTGTGTAACCACTGCTACAATCAGGTAAAAATGCTTATGTAAATTATTATTGACTGTTCATATTGATATTTTAAGAAGCTTTATTAAATCTTAATTTCTTAGCTGAATTTTTTAAATATTTTAGATGGGAAATTCGAGAATGATTTTTCCTCCTTTTGCAGAAAGAACTTACTATGCATGATGGATTCAGTTAGCTAACATGTAGTTCATTTCCCTTCTGCTATAATCAGTACATTAAAGCATAGCTCTGAAACAGGCTAGATAGAAAAATAGATATGAGCACTAACCTTGTTTTTTGTTTTGTTTTGTATTTATCTTAATCAGCAGGAGAAAGAAGATAAAAAAGCTGAAAAAAATGATTTTCGTCAATTAGGAGAAGAATTCTGTCACTGGTTCTTTGAACTTCTTAATTCTCAAAATCCTTTTCTTGGACCACCTCAAAATGAATGGGGGCCCCAGCACTTCTGGAATGATGTCAAGCTTAGGTTTTATTACAAGACATCCGAACAAAGCGTGATAGACTACCATGGAGCAGAAATTGTGAGCCTTCGTCTGCTGTCACTAGTGAAAGAGGAATATCTTTTTCTCAGTCCCAATTTAGATTCCGATGGACTGAAATGTGCTTCTTCTCCCCATGGTCTGGTTATGGTTGGAGTTGCTGGAACTGTCCACCGAGGGAACACTTGTTTGGGCATTTTTGAACAAATTTTTGGACTCATCCGTTGCCCTTTTGTGGAGAATACTTGGAAAATCAAATTTATCAACCTGAGAATTATTGGAGAGGCTTCCCTTGCTCCTGGAACATTAACGAAACCAGCTATTACATTTGAACCAAGCGACCTAGAGGCATTTTATAACACAATCACTTCATGTGGCACCAACGAAGGACGACATAATGTAAGGCAGGCATTGGATAGTGGAACTGGAGACCAAGCTTTATGTAGTGGAAATGAGACATTGTTGAACAAAAGATAACCGAGGTTAAGTAACCCTCTAAAGCACTGAGCACTGTATGTCAGTCTATACAGAAACTTTTCCAAGTATCACTTCAGTAATGCCTAAGTGGTTTCAGATGCGAGGATTGACATATTTTGGTCGAAATACCTTTTTTGACTACAGCCTAACATATAATGTGAATACTTGCCTCTTTCTACCTGAGTTGCAGCAAATGTTCCTAAGGGTTTAATGCAATTCATCAAATAAATCCCACTTCAGATGCTATAAACTGTATGCCTTAGAAACCAGGTTATATGTTCATTTTACTGAGTAAATACTCTACTTACATATGTACTTTTAATGTGGAAAAGGAGTAATAGTGTTCAGAGTTTCTCCTTGTTACGTTTCTCTTTAACTTTCATCTAAATCTGGATAATTTTGCAAATAGATCTATGACAGTATTGTTTGTTAACATGTGCACCTTTTAGAGCTATTTAAACTCAAAGTTCTTATTTTAGAAAATTTGAATGACATTATTATTTAAAAAGCCCAATTTCAGCAGGTGGCAAAAACTTTACTTTGCCTTTTTAAAATTTGAGGAACATCTTCATTTAGCTTGTAGTCTAAGCTAAATATAATCTGCAACATTTTCTGAATTACTTTGGGCAATGATAAGTGCTATACTCAAAACACTTTATTCTCATCTAAGGCTTCAGCTAACAGTTTTATAGAATATTTATTGTAACACCATACAGCGAAACACTCAAAATTTTTCAAAAGTTGTGCCCAGTTCCTAACTGTTAATTGAATTACGGATTTACCTCTTCTTGATCTTGGATAAGGTGACCAAAAACGAAAAAGAAACAACACAGATTTATAATGTGAGCATGATGTGTGGGGGTGTGTGTATACACACACACACACACCACCTCATCAGAAATTAAAACTTGTAGGATATTTTCACCTCTAATTGGTTCTACTAGGTTTGAATTACGAGGTTAAGTTGCCAGATTGATTACATAGTTGCTTTAAAGTTTAAATTCCTCATCACCCAGCAGCTACTTGCTGGTCCTGGATTTGGTTGTAATTTTAATTTCCAAAAATGCCATTTGGAAAAAAAATTCAACCGGGAAATGTTGTGATGATGTATTATACATGTTAACTATTTACATTTAGCAGAGGCTCATGGTCATCTAGTGTGACTGAAAAAGAATTTTGGGAGGAGAAGGAAAAACCTTTTTTGTTTAATGTCATGCATCGTAGAGAAGTACAAATTGATATGTCCTAAAGAAACAACTTAATAAAGGAGGGAAATCCCTGTGTCTGCTGTAATAATAGTGTATTGTTTAGATTTAAAGCCAAATTTTCCTTTTAAGTTGGAAGTACCATTATAACATGTAATTGGTAAATATCCTAAGTAAAGGATAAATTAAAAACTCCCCATTTGTTTTCTTTGTTCTGTTGTCAGTTACTGCAGAAATATTACTACGGATATTCAGGATGGGCAGAAATTGACTTTAATTATCTTCAATATTGAATTTTTTGAATTTATGTAATAACTCAAACCAAAATACCTGCGTTTTCTTTTAATCATCCTTAAAAATCTGAAATCTTCCTTGATCAACTTATCTCTCTTAAGGATTGGAGCTGTGTTTGATTGTGAATCCCCACAGCTGGGCACACCATAGGCCCTAATTTTAATCAAATGTGTAAAAGAATGAGCAAAACTCACATTCTGTATAAAACACTTCTGTGTCTAGATTTTGGTTTTGGTGCTTCTCATCAGTGGTGTTTTCTTTTTTATTGTATTGTCTGTTTGAATTTTATACGTGGATGCACAGAAACTTTTAGGCCTCAGACTAACTCAGATTTGTGGGAAATGTTAACTTTCCTTTAAAATGTGCTGTATTACAGGAGCCCGGTGTCAGAATGGGGTATCCTACGAGGGCCTTGAGACTCTTAGAAACTATTGCAGGGGAAGTATATATTTCCTCATTTGGAGAAAGAAGACCTGGAGGAATTGAAATTTGTTCATGAAGCTTAAAGCTTGGCCAGGCCTCTGAGAAGGTCCAGAAAGTGCAGATTGAACTCTATGTTTACTGCCGCCCATTGCTCTGTTTATATTAGCAAGTGGCCCTACATCAGCTGTGTATCTCTGGCTTCATTATGTTCAGGTGATATTTGAAAAGTATAGAGGCAAGTGGTAAAGAACACAACATTCTACACATAATTCATTGTAAGTGGGTGGTCAAACCATGGGTGCACCTGGGTTTTATTTACTGTAGGCTGAGAAAAATCAAGTATCCTTTTTTGTGAAAACAAAAATCTTAATAGTTATATTAAGGTGTTTTATTAGTATCTAGAATTCCAAAAAAGGGGGAAAAAAAGCCATCTCTAATTTATTCAGTCAACTTGCAAATGGCGAATACAAATCAGGAAAATGTTCCTAGGTTTTTAATGCTGATTACTTAGTCCCAGTAAGAAATTGTAATAGCACCAGAAAAAGATTTAAACTTTTACAAACTATGTTGCCAAATTTCCCTTTTAAGTGAGTCATTTAGTGAGTCTCTGAGGGGAATGTGATCTGTTTGTACACCATACCCTCTCACTTCCCTCCCCAACCCTGACCCCCACCCTTACTCATAACTTCTTTATATAGCCAGTTTGAATACAGATGACACAGCTGAAATGATGAGAAACAAGACTTCCTGCATTTATGTTCTCTAAGTTTATTTGGCATATATTTATTGAGCATCTATAATTTGTAAGTCACTGAATCAAGTGCAAGACAAAATAGTACATTAGTAGGTTATTTACCTAAATTTATTTTTGAATTCAGATCTCACTGTCTGGGTTGAGATAGCTTAAGGTGATAACTGCTTTAGACCCTTTGTAAAAGGATTTGGTAATGTCCTCTTACATGGTTAGAACAGCAGCAAGCATTTAATTGAAATTTTAAATAACAACTATGATTCTGGCTAAGTCAGATTTCATCAATACCTATTTTCTTATTCATTATTCATTAAATTTTATCTTGTCAAAATAAAATGAATTGTAGTGGTGCACTAAGTTTTTAGCTTTATTTTTTCTAGTTTGAACTTTCCAATCGTCTTATTAAAACGATGTTAAAATTGAGTAATATTCACTGTGAGTTACAACGTACCTCAAAATATTAAACCAGAAACTGCACAGTTACTTGTTAGTTGCAGTCACTGGCCTAGAATTTGGTACTTTGTAACTTCTGTTCCCATTGTTGCCAAATTTTCCTTTTAAGTGAGTCATTTAGTGAGGATTTTTTGATTAGCAGTTTTTGTCTTCAGTTTCTAGACACACTTAATCTCAAGCATGAAATTAGTTATATTTGATTAATGAATTTAAGGATTGAAGGAATCCCCTGTTGTCCACTACCAATGCTTATCCAATCTGATGTTTTCTGAACAAAAAATAAAATTAATAACTACTTAGGAAAATCTTGAAGTACTTTGTTGCCTAAGTTTGCATTAATTTTTTCATCTCATCCTTTACTAGTGGTTAGTATCAACATTTAATTGGTCTCAAATTGTTAGTTACACGTTAAGTTATTTTTGCCTCCTTACATTGATGATAAATTCCTAAAACTGGTGATTCTTATTTCACCAGTTTCCCTTTCCCTTTGTGTTTTGCACAGGAGATATAAAATTTGGGACCAGTTACTTGCCTGTGTACATTGCGTACATTAACTCAGTCCTTGGACAGCTAAATGAGGTAAACAGTATCCTTTTACCAGAAAACAGGGTTGAGTAACTTCTCAGTTTTCGGAGCTAATGGTAGAGCCTAGGTTTAAATCCAGGTATTAGACTTGCGAGCTTTGTAGTAACTACTACACTGTATTGCCTTATACATGTAGTAGGTTTTGATTAATCCTTTTTGACTAATAATCTTTAATATGAAACTCGTCATTGCTGGCACATCTTTCTCAGGCAAAGATGCCTTTACTCTGAGTTGTTTATCTAAATACAGAGTAGGAGTGTTAATGCGTACTACTATATCCTCTTGAAAATGTACCTCTTAAGTTGCTCCTTTAGTGATTGAAAAGCATTTGGAGGAGATATAAAGAATGTTCATGTATGATAATATTACTTAGGACAAAGAAAAATGGTAATTGGGTAATATAAAAATATATGTAACAATTTATATCAAATTTCTTGAACTCACTGTCACCACAATCTCCAGTCCTCTCTCCTTCCTGTTAATGACACGTGCTTTCAGCCTCGGCATCAGCCTGTTTCGCACGTGCAATTTCTTGTCACATCTGGATGTATAATAGCTTATCTACAGTATTGTTTTCTAATAGTTTAGCTGCTCCCTTTACATAAACCTACATTGTTAATAACAGTAAAGGGCTTTTCCTTGATTTTTGGTTCCTTGCTCAAGTGGTATTGGCATATCTAACCTGTCTACCCACTGGCTTAGGGATTTTTCCAGGTCCATAATATGAATTGTAATTGCAAGGAAATCAGATTATTTTACAATTACACGACTTTGGTAATGGATCAGTTCTACAGAGATTCATTCCCCTGCCCCTCTCCCAGGCCTGTTTTCTTGGTTTACTGCAGAAACATTTTGGGACTTAACTTAAAACAATGTCCAAATACTGAAACATAATATGAAAGAATACTGAATACCGAGGACAGGTTAGAAAGTCATTTACACCATTTGCAGGGAGATTTTTCTTTTAGTGATTCTAGATAAGATTATTGTGAGAGAAAGTATATGAGTAATAAAGAATATTTTGTGTGGATCAATAAGAAAAATGAGTTTTGTAAATCACATTCCCATTCTAAGAATACCAGAGCAATGACCAGCTTCCTCTTTCTATGGTCATGCATAATAGAACAGAATTGTGGGGGAAAAATAAAACTGCTTATTTATCATTCTTAGGTTCAACAAGCTGTCCACTAATAGCTTATGCTGACCTGACTTTATTTACTGGTTTTTTTGTTTCTTTTTTTTTTAGCAGAAATTATGTTTTCACACAAGAAATTTAACTGAAAATATCACCTGCATTTTTTTTACAAGCATTCAATACTCTTATTTTCTGTTCTTTCATAATCCCAGTATTTGGGCAGTTTGTCAGAGATCACTTCACTGTATCCTTTTACTGTCCACCAAGTAAGATTTAGTTTGAAACATTTTCAGTACTGGAGAGAAAAAAAATGTTTTTAACTTATTTTGTTCACATTCTATGAATTACAGTTTCTAATGACATGTCATTTATCAGTAGACAGTATTTATTTTACAAGTATTACAAGAACATTGACATGTTCTTACACAATATATTGGAGAAAGGAGAGATTCTCATTAAATGATTTTAATAGTCTATGTTATTTCCTAGCCAAAATAATGCTTTAATTCATTGTCATTATTAGTAAATGCGTGAATAGGTCATATTTCTATACCTGTATTCAGGTGGCTTGCTATGATCTTTCTTCATTTTATAGGCTAGTCTTTGTAAGGCAGGTACTTGTGAAGCTTTTGGACTTGCACATTAGGGCAAATCAAGCATTTGTTCACAAGTACCATTCAGGTACAGAGTCTGGCAGAAGTAACACCTTTTTAAGTAGTTAAAATATTGTTATGTTGGGAGTTCCCTGGTGGTGTAGTGGCTAAGGCTTTGGCGCTGTCAGCGCTGTGACCTGGGTTTGATTCCCGGCCAGGGCACTACCCACATAAAAAAAAAAATTTATATTTATATATATATATATATATATATATTTATGTTACAGAATTATATGCTTATGATTTTGTATTATAATAAAAGATTTGTTATAAATTACCAGCTCCTAAAAAAGGGCATTATTTCTGGTGGACGCTGTATTTCTGGTCCCAACTACTAGACTTTTGCATAGTGATGAGTTTAACTTTTACCTGTAATGAATGCCAGTAAACAGATTCTCAAGATACATGAAGTATAGTGATTACTAGAAATATACACTATTCTTGAATAACTAAGCCAAGGCTACTTTTTTCCAAGACTAAGTAAACTTGAATTACACAAGTTTTTAGAGGCTGCATAGAACTATGTGGGTGAATAAACAAGTATATTTCATTTTCTAAAGTACATTTGCTTTAATGAATAGCTTTATTTTCATTCATAAACTGTATTAATTTTCTGAGAATTCTAATGTTTATTTTTACATATTGTTCCATTTTAGAGTACCCACTTTAATAAATTCTACTTTCATTTGAACATGCTTATTGGACTACATTTTGCTAGAAACCAATTTGTGAAGGCCCAAATAGCATGAGATAATATTGCAAAACTACCTTGCCTTTGCCTATCTTTAATTTTTAAATTTTTAAAATTTATTAGAGTGATATTGGTTAATAAAATTATATAGATTTTAAATGTACGATTCTGTAAGACATTATCTGTGTATTGTATTGTGTGCTCACCAACCACAGCCAGTTCTGTCATCATGTATTGGACCCCTTTACGTTTTACCTCCTCCCTGCCTTGCCCTCTGTTAACCACTAAACTGTTGTCTGTGTCTATGAGTTCATCACACTAAGAGAAAATAAATCAGACAGAAAAAGTTGAGAACCATATGATTTTACTTGCATCTGGGATATAAAACTGAAAGCAACAAACAAAGACAACAATTAAAAACTCATCTCACACCTTGCCTTTCTCCATCCTTTCTTACCCATTACATATTTTGCTTTTAAGATTAAGAGATTCTAATTTTAGAATAAAAATCAAAGAGCCTTTATGTGCTGCTGTTCAGGACTCAAATCCTGCTGCTGATTATTTTGAAGAAAAGAAGCTTGCAATACCATCTTAAAGTAAAATGTGGAATTGTAGTGACATCTGGTGGCCAACACTTTCCTCAGAGTGTTCTGTGTCTATGTCATAAATTTGGCTTCGTAGTTGGGGGACTTTGAAAGGGAACGCATGTACTTCTGAGGGTGCCTTGAAGACTTTCTGACAATTTAAGCTGGTATGAAGACTTCGTAGGCAATCAATTTTCTTACCTTCAATCTCCTGCCCTCTCCCTAAACTACCTTGACTTTGCCTATGGTCTAAGACTATATCATTTCTTTTTTTCCTTCCTTTTACGGTTATGCAAAAGATCTACTTGTTATCCTCCTGAGCCTCACTATAGTGCATTGCTCTGTGATAGCAAAACTTCTGGGTGCTAAACAGAATTTTGAATTACTAGTGTTGGTGTAGTGAAATGAAATCACTATAATGATTGTTCAACAAAAGTATTTCAAGTCAAGTGGTTTTCTTTAATAAAATTATTTGGTTTTGACAATTATTTAAAATTACTTGATTTCCACAAAATTAAAGAAAACCTAATTAAGTTTTCATCTGATCACTTACTAAAAATAAATCTTGGCAATAAATTACTATCTGATTTTTTTCCTTTTGATGTAAAGTTTACATACACCAAAATGTACCAATCGTACTTTAGGAATATGTTCAAAATATTAGGTGATAAAATAATATCATTAGTCTGTACTTATTGACAACAAGCTCTGACTTATACAGGCACAAATCCATCTTATTATAGATTTTCAGTAAATTGTATAAAATAGCTGTTTTGATCAATTATGTAGTAAAAATTGTAATAAAATTGTAATAATCCAGAAGAAAACTTTAGTACTTAAAACTCTGTAGGAAAACTTTAAAGAGTTATGATGTTTTTCTTACATAGAAGTGTTGTACCATGATCAATAAGTCTTTTAGGCACAGAATATATTGGGATAAAATTCTGTGGGGCAACTGCAATAAAAATACAAATTAGAGGAGTACAAGTAAATTTCTAACTGTACGAGGAGCTTGTTTATAAATATATTTAAATAAATACTAATGAATATATAATTCAATGAAGTTTTTGAGTAATTTTAAAGAGTTAAGATTTTTATTTTAAAAAATGGATATTACTGCTTTTCAGCTATTTTAATAATGTAATGAAATATCTCAGATGTCTACTCAAAATTTGTGAGGGGATAAAGTTTGCCAACATTATTTTAGGTGATATGCAAGGAAACAAGTTTAAAGAACAGGACTTTAAGTTTAACTTGACCTTTAGTTCATTGACTCAGATACATCATGTGGGAGAAAAACCACTTTCATTCATGCTTTAAATATGTGGTAATATTTTCTGAAACTAAAACTAGGACAAAGTCTGAATACTCTATAGAGTATTTTATATCAAAACTATATTCCTAGATCTAGGAAGCTGTGGTCATTATAGAATAAGTGAATTTTTTTTTTTAATTCCTGGGGAAATTTTTTTCTGTTCTAATGAAAATGGAAGTGTCCTGTATTTCTCTGTAAGATTCCATTGATTATAAGCTGCACCATTGATTCAATTACTTTTTGGTGCCAGAAGTTAGCATCACATGCAGTGGATGTTACAGAGTTAAAAAAAAAAAAAATCCAATGCAAAAATGTTAAGATAGTGTGTGTGGGGGGGGGTGAGAAAATATCGTTAAAATTAAATGAGCTATATACACAAAATAGGTTTTAAATAATTAAGTGTGTGTATATATATATATATATATATATATATATATATGTTTTGTGACAAGTTTTAATGTGGTATGACTAACATCAACATTATTATCTTTATTAACAGGAAACAGCAAAAACAGTATTATTGGCATGGCATTATGCCAGGTACTGGGTTTACACAACAGTATAGAATATGGTAATATTCTTACATAAACAAGAAAATTTAACAGCACAGTTGATACAATGTGGAAGCATTTGCAGAGTAGATTGAACTATAAACAAAGAGCAGGACTTAGATCTATGTGGTTTAGAGGTTGGCAAACTATGGTCCAAGAGTCAAAGCCTGCCCAGCACACCCCAAATCCCTTTTTGTATAACACCTTGAAGTAAGAATGGTTTTTAAATGGTTAAAAAAATAGGAACACATGAAAATTATGTGAAATTCAAATTTTATTGGAGCATATCTATGCTCATTCATTTATTGTTGGACTGTGTTTGCTCTATAGGGCAGAGCTGAGTAGCTGTGACAGACCGTATGGCTTGCAAAGCCTAAAGTATTTGTTATTTGGTCTTTCACACAAAAAGTTTGCCTGTTTCTGATGAAGCATCTTTACAGGCAGGATTTGGATGTACACAAAGGCTCAGTGGTGAGAGTGCAGCATGACAAACTAAGTTGAAGAAAAGTCGGTGGAGTAGATGTGGGTTAGGGCCAGCTTGAGAGACTTCAGTTAGGTATTGAGATGCCTCAGCAATTTTCTGGGCCAGGCAGTGACTGCCATCATGCTGTCTAGAAAGATTAACTTGGCAACAGTATGTAAATTGGAACACTGTATCAGGAATTGGGAAAAAGAAGCAAGCTAGAAGATTATTGCAATGGTATAAATATGAGGCAGTGTGTCTCTGGAGCTCAGTGGTAATTTGGGAATGGAAAGAAAGGAACAGATAAAAACATTAATATTTATTAGTAATAAATAGCAATATGATTTTAAAGATTATTTAATCTGGGTTTTATTTCATGGTTAGTAAACATGATTTGATTAAAATTTGTTATACAGAACTATGTAAATAATAAGATGCTACTCCAAGTGTGAAATTAAGCAACCAATCACAAAGTCTCCTCCTGAGTGCAATGTTAACTTACTCATCTGTTACATCATTTATTCATTAAGAATTTATTCTGTGGTTACTATGTTCTAAGCACAATTCTTGGTGGTAAATGAAGGAGCAATGAACAAAAAAATTTTCAATTCTCATGGAGCTTAAATACTAGTAGGATAAGAAAAGAAATAAACATAGACAATACAACAGACTAGATGGTGGTAAGTTCTATTGGGGAAAAAAATAGCAGGCAAGAGATTTGAGTTGTAAAGGAGAAGTTATTTTTTATATAGAACAGTGAGGGAAAACTTCCCTAAGAAAGCAACATGTAAACAGAGTTGAAAGAACTGCATAAAGTGAGAATGGGCTCTCCAGGTAGAGGGAACAGCAAGTTCAAAAGCCTTGAGTCAGAGCATGGTTAGCAGGTGTGAGGAACACCAAGGACACGGATGGCCGGAACGAATCAGTGAGCAGGAGTCAGAGCAGTGGAAAACTACAAGTAGCAAGGGGCACAAAGCCACAGCCTTATAGGTCATCATAACAGCTTTGGTTTATACCCTAAATACCATGTGAAGCCATTGGAGGATTTTGAACACAAATGTAGTAGGTCTGATTTTTTAGAAGAATCCTTGGGGTGAGAGTAAGTAAGGGCAAGGCTGGGTCAAGCCAGTACGACCAGCTAGGAGGCTAATTGCAGTAAACCAGGTGATGGTAGCTTGGACCAGAATAGTAGCAGGGGAGGTTGTAAGACCTAGTCAGACTCAAGATACTGTGTGAAGGGGGAGCTAAAAGAATCACCTGATGGCAAGGCACAGAATCAATGACGACTTTGAAGTTTCTGGCCGAGCACCTGGAGGATGGACTTGCAATGAACTAAGGTGGAAGAAGCTGGTGGAGGAACAGGACTGGGGTAGGAGTGATATGGAGAAAGACTAGAGGTTTTGTTTTGTTTTGTTTTTTAATATGCTAGTTTGAGATGTTTATTAGATATCTAAGTGGAGATCAAGTTTGCAGTTGATGATGAAATACCTCTAGAGTTTCTTAAGTAGTGTCTTGAAAACTGTCAAGAAGGCCTAAAGCATGGGTTTGGAGAACAGACTCTAATCAAAGGTATAAATTTGGGAATCATTAGAATAAAGATGTTATTTAGTGCCATGAGAACAGCTGAGGCCATCAAGATATAAATTTAGGTGCTGAAGAAGTCTGAGGACTGAATTCTGGGTCCCTCCAATGTTTAGAGGTCAAGGAAATGAGGAGTAGTTAAGGGAAATAGAGAAACAGTGGCCGGTTAGATACAAAGAAAACCAAAGAAGGGTGATGTCCTAGAAGCCCCTTGAAGAAAGTGTTTCAAGGAGGAAGAAGTGAGCAACTCCTTTAAATAAGTCTTTGGGTGGCCTTGTATGAGTTCACAAACAATGGAAGGAAACTTACCAACACAGTGAACAGCCTTTACAGGAGCTATGATCTAAAGGGGAGTGGAGAAATGAGGTGGTTTGAGAGATTCGGTGCACTTGGAGGAAGAGAGGAAGCAAGCCCATCCTGAATCCTCATGACCCAACCACCTCCCACAGGCCCTGTCTCTAAATGGGGGGGGGGGACACAGTTCAGTCCACAGCATACGGGAAGGGAGGGTGGGATCCAGATCACTGGAGTAGAGGAGGACAAGAAAATGTACAGTTACTGGTTATTGGAGTGATCATCTGTGAAGTCACAGGAACAATGCTCAAAAAGGTAATAGTAACCAGGATTTTAAATCCTTAAAGAAGGGGAGTGACCTAGGGTCTGTAGATGATTGCAACGAGGAGGGTGTGGTTGGGCATAGTCTGATGCACGAGATTCCGAGCTGAGCGCTTTCAGGAAGGAGGACCAATGGTCACACTCATGCCAGTAGGTAGGAGTGTGAGGGAGAAAACAGCTTCTACTCGAGGCTGCAGAGAAAGCAAAACCTCAGGTTAGACGCTGAGCAACAAGGTTGAGTGCTATTGGTAACAGGGGCCCAACGGGACCTGTAAGGAATATGTTTATATTTACCCAAGTACAAAAATCTTCACTGACCTGGAGGGATGAGTTCGACCTTAACTTGGAAAGTTTTGGCCTTGCTTTCGCAATTATGTAAGAATTGCCTATTGTCTGATTTTTATCCATATGTAACTTCCTGGGAATTGTGTCCAATTAGAATTTTAGTAAATAACATAAGATGTTCAGAGCAGTCTGGGAGTCTATGATTTGAAGAAGCACAGTGGTAAGTCTTCCTGCGAAGTGCTGTGTCTTCCCCAGCCAGACACTGCCCGCTCTCTTCACCCGCAGCCCCACCAGGAGGCCCGGTTGTGACTGATGAGAGGGATCGCTGAGGCCTCTGCTGCGAGGGGCTGGCTGTGTGAGGGCGGGGGCGCGGGCTGGGGGTGGGGGTGGCACACATGCCAACAGTGGGAGTTAACAGCTGTGCTGATGGCTACACCAAGGGCACTTTTAATCCCTCCTCAGAAGGAGTCAAGAGCACGCTGGGCCCAGTCAGGGGGAGGATCACTGAATCAGCATTTTTTTTTTTGGCATTGTTATTATCCACATCTTTTTTGGTTTCTTTTTTCCAAATTAATATTTTCTGAGTAGAACTTGAATTCCCCCTTCATTAATTTTAACGGATGATGGATGATGGCTTTCTGCTGAAAGGATGTTCTGGAATGCCACTCTGTCTTCTGCAGATCTGGAAAGAAAGTGACTTTTGCTCATCAAAATTAACCGTTGCTTTCCTGGAAGGGGATGTATTTGGGAAGAATGGCTAATAATTTAAATATGAACGAATAGAAATTTTATTGCTAATCAAAGCGGTGGAAGTGGGGGTAGGTTTGTAGAATGTGAATGCTTAATGGTTAATTTCAAAGTTTTCCTCCAGCCTTCACCACCAAACCATGGCAGACACCAATAATCAATCTCTTTCTTTCCCACTGAGCTCAAAGGAGGCCATACATTCTTGACTACGTTTTTCTAGGCACCGTTCCTAATCAATTGGCATTACTGAGAGGTAAAATCCAAGGTCTCCGCTTTATGGGAAATATAATCTCCTTGTTATGTTTTTCAAAGCGAGCTATGTCCTTGAACTATAAAGTCAGTATTTGTAAATATGGTCAGTTATTCAATGACATTTGTTTTATATTCTGACTAGGAATTTTATTGTGCTCCAGGAATATGGGATACATTCTTTGATGGTTTGTAATGTAGTTGTACTTAGGTAGTGCCTCTGATATTTGGAGATGATTATTTTGCAGTAAATCCTCAGTGGTGATTATATGTAAGATTGGGTTTAATAATTTGAAAACTATATTTCTAATATAATTATGTTTCTTAGATAATCACATTATGACTAACATTTACATATGACTAGATATTTATATTTTTCTACTACTTGTGATTTCAGTGAGAAATTTATCTTGGTAATTTAAATAGCTCTAAAATCCCATTTAATATACATAATACATTTCATCATATAATTGTATAGTTTAGAGTTTGGAGAGATGTGAGAGATTATCTATTCCTCCCTTAAAAGTAATGCAGACATTATTTCAACAGTATTTCTTACAGATAGTCACTCCAGTTTCTTAGAACATATTCAGTGAGAGGAAGTTCCCGGATCTCCTACATAGCTGTTACCAGAGAATGGGCCCTTCTTGGTGCAATGTCCAGGTCCTTGGTGTCCTGAAGAAAGAAGTGGGTGAGACATGGAAATAAAGTGATGAAAGAGTAGTTTGTTAGAAGTAGGAAGTACACCCCAAAAAGACAGAAGCGGCCCAAGCTGGAGAGTGTCTCAAGGGCCTCCACTAGTAAGATGAAAACGTAGAGAAATATTCCCTCCCAACATGGCCAATAGCCTAGTCCCGGACCCCCGCCCCGCCCCCACCCCCAGAGTCACTTCCTGGTTCTTCTCCCTGGGCCTCTATTCCCGCCAGCCCTAGCCTGCGCCGGAAACTGCTGTTGCTATGGAAACGCTATGCTATAAATTTCCCCACCCTGCCTTTGTCCCAGGCTCAGACTCTGGAAACTACTCCTCTGGGCCCACGGCGTGAAATAAACAACCTGAACTTGCAAGTGCTCCGAGTGCTGCCTGGTCTTTCTGACAGGTGAACCGGAAGCGCCTTCCGCAACATGTGGAAGGTGGGGCCTTTCTGCCACAAAAGGACACACCTAAGACGTAGGAGTGGGCTCTAGCAGGCACGTGGCTCAAGAGCCCCGAGGAATGAGGGTTTGGTAGTTTTATTCTCTTTAGTGGTAAGGGGTTGCACCTATCTGGTGTGGGACCATTTGATTGGCATTTTTCATTGACAAGGGGCCATTACATCACCTTCTGACAGCCGAATGTTCCTTCCCAGAATTCAGTCTATTATAATGATATTAACGAACTTCCGGGCACATGTATAGTACTATAATGATGGTATAATGAGGCTTAGGTGAAATGAAGGTCATTGAAACCCTTACCTAGTAACTGGCACTACTAACTGGCTTAAACTGGTGGGGATTTTTGTACCCTATGACTTCCTTGCATTAGTTAACTTTTGCCTGGAATTTTCTCCTGCGGTTGCTTAACTTGGGGCAGGGATTACTCACGAAAGAGTGATATCAGGTTGGTGACTGCTCCAGCGAGGCAGGTCCATGGGAGGGGTCCTGAGATCCCCCGCCCCCGTTCTGCCTGCCCTCCTCACTTGCCTCTTGAGAGGCATGAATCCCCATAAATCTCTATGGGAAGCTGAGGAACTGAAGGTCTCATCTTTTTTTTCTGCTTCCTGTTTAAGGTGGTCATTGTCCCTACATATTGAAGATTCACAAAGCTCTCACCCTATCTGGTCTAAAAGGGCAAGGGGTCTCAAGATCCACCTGGGAGATGATGTTGATTTCTTTGGTTGGGATGGGCTGGAAGCCTTGCCCGGGGTAGCAGTTGTATCCTGATGGCCCCTAAATGAGGAGAAATAAATTCAGTTAACAGTTTTGAAAGCATTGGCCCAAGAAGCAGGCCTGAAAGCCACTGTCACAGGGTGGCTACATGGTGGAAAGTCCTGGCCAAACTGGTCATTCAGGTGCTGTCATCTACCTGGGGTCTGGAAAGGCCTGGAAGGAATGCTGACCCACAGTGATTATAATCAGCAAGCTGGGGGCATGAATTATAAGTTTCAGGGTAATTATCTCTGGCAGAATGTAGGGGCATTCTCTGATTCAGGCTAGGAACAATCTATTGCTTAAGGTTAGGAGCCAGGGAAAGTTGATAATAAAAAAAAATTATTAAGGGAGTTCCCTGGTGGTGTAATGGCTTAAGCCTTCAGTGCTGGCACTGTCAGTGCTGCGGCCTGGGTTCGATTCCCCATCAGGGAGCTACCCACATACCAAAAAGCAAAAAAAAAAAAAAAAAAAAAAAAAAAAAAAAAAAAAAAAAAAAAAAAAAAAAAAAAAAAAAAAAAAAAAAAAAAAAAAAAAAAAAAAAAAAAAAAAAAAAAAAAAAAATTAAGACTATGAAAACAGGTGAAACTAGAATCTGAAGAATTAAGGAAAAGGAGGCTAGCAATTCCTTTAATGAGGGGCTCCTTTGTTTGGCCTGTATTAGCTCATTTAATGTAGCGGCAACTATAATTATTAAAAGTTCTTTCTTTTTTAAAGAAAATTCCAGATATGTTATTTTACTCTTAAATACTTAAATACAACAACTTTTTTAATGGAGGAGACATTTTTCTAATAAAACAATTACACCAATGTTACATCTAATCAAATTCAGAAAGGGAAAATAGATTAAATAATTGTTGAAAAAATTATGGTTGTGAGGGGTAAATGGGCATCATTACACTATTTTTTTATTTATTTGGAAATTTCCCCAATGAAATTATTTTAAATATACTACTAGAAGTAACCAAAGGAAAATGTATGTAATTCACAAAAAATAGTTTTATACTGAGTGGAAATCATCCACGTTTTAATTTAAACCCATTTCCTCCACTAGAGCAGTGAGTGTGCATTTAGATTATCTGGAGGGCTTGTACCAACTGCAGCCACCAAGAAACTTGCATTTTTTAGTCTTCTGGTGATACTGATGTCTAGGGACTCATGTCATGTGACTTTTACCATGCAAATGAAAATTTTAAATACTTTTAAATACAAACACTCAATTATTCTGGTACCGGAATTTCATTGGGATGGATACATAATTGTGGGATGGTAAAACCTTCCTGGGTTGACAAGGTTGGCACCTCTATAGGCCCAGTAATCATTTCAGTATCTGTTACTCCTATTTGCTACCTATTTTACTCCTGGAACGTCATGTACTCAGCCTGGAAGACATAAGCAGAAATATAATTCAGAAATGGTAAAGTGCATTTCTCACTTTTACATCGCTCAAAGGGTCGAAGTAAGTTTTTCCTCATAGTAGTCTCAGATCAGAAACATGAAGGAACTGACTGTACTCATAACTGGTGGTAAAGCATATAAAATACTGAACTTGGGTATCAGTCAGGATAAGGACATCTTGAGGAGACTTCCATTCCCTTGTCAAATTTGTACTGAGCACTGTATAAGGTATCTATATCGAGTATGAAAAGGTAGGAATCTTGCTTTCACAATACCAGTGAGTAAGCAAGATTTGATACGTGTGTATAAGTAACTTCAAATTATCTTCCAGGCTCAGCAAATTCCACAAAAGGAGCTGGTTCTGAACTGAAAACGTACTCAACATCTGAAAATAAAGCTATTAGATATTCTCAATTCTACATCCTTATTTCTTCTCTGTCACACCTAGTAAGTTTCCCTTTCTTCCCATCTCCTATGTACTTCTTAACCTATTGCAACTTGGCTTCTGCTCAAACTATTCCATTGAAATTCCCTCTCAACAGGGTCATCAGTGATTATTTTAACAGCAAATTTCAAAAATGTTTAGAGAGATTTAAAAAATCTTACTGCATCTTTTGGCTGACTTGGCAAATTTTCCTGAAACTTTTATTTCCTTGGAATTCATGACATTCTGCTGTCCTACTTTTCTTTTCTTCTAGGTAACTATAGTAAGTAATGTAATGACAGCAACCTAATCTATTTAATTTGTTTTATTTTTATATCACCCAAAGCATGGCACAAAGGTTTGTTGTCCTCCAGAAGAAATTAGGACAGCCAGTCTCAGTCTTCAACAGCAAATTTATTCTGGACATTTTCCTTATACAAGTATTCTTTGAAGACACTATACAGGGAAAAAATGAGGAGGATGTATGTGTATTCTAAAGGAATTTACAATCTATAGGATATTATGTAATCAAATAACCACACAATTAGGAAGTTTAAGGGACAAGCTATAAAAGAAGTAGCAAGTACTATTTTTAGAGTTTCTTTTCTGAACATATGGCCAACAAGATTTTAACATCCATTAAGAGGAGGGTAGAGATTGATTAACTAGAATTTATATAATAATGCATTTTACAATTTTAAGGGTAACCATTAAAATTAATTGCACTTACAATGTCTAGAAAGCAAATGAAGGGAAAACATGAAGTTTAGAAAAATAAGGTTAAAATTCATGAAAAAAGCAAGACATAGAGAAAGCACAAAGTAAGACATTAGCAAGAAGTGTAAATATATTAATAGACATATAAATATAAATGGATTAAATTGACAAGTTAAAAAAATGAGGATCAGACTTGATAAAAAAATTTTAATTATTAGTCCACCAATGATACATATGGAAACAAATTACCATTCCAACTCCAAAATCACTTCCACATGGTTTAATGGACTAAATAAGAAAAGCAAAGTTTCAGTCTCTTAGGAGAAAATAGAGCACATGACCACGAGATAAAGGCATATTTTTTACAAAAGATGTACTAGCAAAACCACAAGGGGGAAAGATGGTTAAATTGACTACCTATGCCTAAAATTATTGAATTTGTGTGAAGCATAATTAGACAATAAGTATTAGCTATAATAACATTATTTTAAAAATTCTGTTCATCCAATGAAAATACAAAGATAGACCAAAGTTGAGCAAAGATATGAGTATTTGAAAATACAAGAGTAATAAAGGCTAGCATCGAGAATTTTTAAAAATTTCTTTAAAAAAATATATAAGAAAAGACAATTCAATTGAAAAATTGGTAAAACAGATGAATAGGTAATTTGTAGGAGAAGAGAGACAAGTGACTAATAAATTTCTTGAAGTTTATGTCTAATCTGGAGAGTATAAATTAAAAACATAATAAGAAACAAGTCATCTCTCAGATTTGCAAAAGTGAAAACAATGCTGGGAGTAAATATTGGAACAAATCCTAGCTCAGCTATTTAATTCCAGGTTGATAAACTCAGAAAAAAACTCCAGGGTCTGACAGAAGTAACGCTTTTTTTTAAGTAGTTAAAATATTGTTATGTTACAGAATTACATGCTGATAATATTGTAATAAAAGATTTGGTATAGAGTATCAACTCATTGAAAAGAGTGTTACTTCTGCCAGGCCCTGCATGTACTAGGAAGTGATTTTAGCACCATTAGTAATACTAAAAAATATGGAAGCAATTCAAATGTCTATTAGCACAGAGAATGGATGAAATACTATATATTATGATGATGGAATGCTCTATATTTGTAAAAATAAATGAGTTAGGTTTAGATGTATCTGCAAGCCTGAATGTTGAGCAAACACCTCTTCCCCACAAGTCCCCTAAGTCATAGGATGAGATATACAGCATGACATCATTTCAACACATTTTGAAAAGTGAAAAAAAAATTATTTAGAAATACATACATATATAACAAAATTATGACGAGTGCACATAAATGAAAAAATATCAAAATTACGGTTATGGTTACCTCTGTGAGAGTGTGAGAAAAATTCCTTTAGGGAAGTGTACACTGAGATCTTCACTATGTTTTCAATTCTTTGTTAGTTATATTCCTTTCTATACCTTCTTATATATTTGAAATATTATAAAATATGTGCGTTATTTTGGAAGGAATAGAGTTAGGGGAGGGTGGGGAGATTGACTTTGACTAGAGGGAATGAGATAACAAATTAAGTTTGCCAAAGAAGCCAAGGAAAGAAGGGCAGAGATGGAAATGAATAGGGAGCCACGGGGGAAAGAAACACCGTGCACATCTGGTCTGGAGCTAGGAGCAAGCTCAGAGAACGGAGCCCAGTCAGTTCCATTTGAACATGGAGACAGGAAGACAACAGGAGAAAATGTAATATAGGATGAAAGCTTTGACAATTAGGGTTTTCTATTTTGTTCATATACAGTGGAAAGATATTTAGGGCTTATTAGCAGGGAAATACAAGATTTTGTGTGTGCTTTAGAAATACTAAAATGGCAGAAAATTAATCAAGACTTGGAATATAAAAATGATGAACCTGATACGTGAAGATACTTATAAAACCAGTGCAATATTTCAGGCAATGGGTGATGGAGAGTTATGAAAAGACAGGTGTGAGATGTAATATTGAGATAAGAATGCAAAAATTCAAAGTGTGACTGAGCATGGGGTAAAGGAACAACAAGTAAAGTTTATAAATACCTCTAACTTATTGGGGCTAGAATGCAGTATATTATGGCATTGATAGAAGAGCAGTATCAGGAGAGTGTACTGGTTTTAAAAAAGGTTCAATTTTACACACATTGCATCTGATGTATTTCTTATTAGAGAAATTGAGAAGGCATCTGAGAACCATGTATCTGCTCAATGGTGATGTTAGAAGACATATACAATTGGCCTTCCACATCTGTGGGTTCAACATCCACAGATTCAACCAATAAAAGATTGAAAATATTTGAAAAAATAAAGTTATGTTGTTGCTGACACATACCAGGTACTTAGGCCTACGATAGTTACGTCTATACTGAAAGTGTGCAGATTATTTTCTTGTCATCATTTCCTAAACAATACAATACAACAAGTATTCACGTTGTATTAGGTGTTGTAAATAATCTAGAAATGGTTTAAGTAAATGGGAAGATGTTCATAGGTTATATGCAAATATTATGCTATTTCATATAAAGGACTTAAGCATCTGCAGATTTTGTTATCTGTTAGGAGTTGTGGGTGGTCCTGGAAGCAATCGCCACTGGATACCGAGGGATGACTATAATCATGATTCCATCCAAAGGAAACAAGTGAATAAAATATTAGTGGAAATAGAATCTTCTGGAATGACTATCTTTAGGATGCTGGAAGAGGACCAGGAAGAGCTGTGTGACCAGTGCTGAGAAAGGACCTAAGTAGGTTGTCACAGTATCGTGCTAAAGTGCGATGAGAGAACTAGAACTGAACGCGTTGTGGGAGTGGTTTCCAAAGAATGGCTGAAAAGTGTGCGTTGTTTAAGAACTCCAATGAGGTTCTGATTATACCTTAGTTTATAAATATAGAATTTTTTCTAATGTTATTTTAATTGTGACATTTCGTTCCAAGTCTTTGATTGATTGTTTCTTACTTCATTCCTATTTATCACTGTTCTATGACACTCGTTTCCAGGAACAGTTACAGGACAAATGAAGTGCAGTGAAACAGTCTCACCTCATTTTGTTCCATTAAGAGAGGCACTTTTCAAAGCCCTAAGTTTTTCTTTTTCTTTTCTTTCTTAACTAATCCGCTGTCTTGGCCCTTTGTTAAAGCCTCAAGGTTTTAAAACTAACTTTGCTCCAGTGATTTTAGTGACGATTATGTTTACCTATTTTAGCTATAACCATTGAATGGAATTGTTTATGTTTTTCTTTTTATCTAGAATAATCAATCTGTTAAGAACATGAAATACCCAGTCTCCCAGATATAACAATATTATTTTGGTATTCCCTGTACCCAAGTCCTTTATCTAGAACATTTACATGGTCTAATTTATGTCTTTACAGACTTAGAGTTGCTGTCTCCTTAAAGTACTTCTCTGAAAAAAAAATTGTCATTTGGTTAAAACATTTATATTTGTTTAATTATTATTTTCACATGCAATATCATCATCGAATCTTAAATCTGAAGGAGGCCTTAGAGAAGATTACCTGTATCAGTCAACACATGAGAAAGGAAAATCCCAGAAAAATTAGGGGATTAGGTAAAAGTCACATGACATGTAACACATTATGCTTGATTCAGTTATGCAGTTACAAAGACCAACATGTAATAAAATGATTTTTAAAATGGCCTACCTATTTCAGTCTTTCAAAATATTAGATTTCCGCTATGGGCACCAAACTCTGTTAGGAGCTGACAAGGAAACCAACAGTGGTGACACCTTTGTCCCTTGGCTTTCGGAGGTACAAACTTGGGCAAAATCTTTGCTATGCCCTCTACAGAATCTAACATAGAAAGCTGTCAGTGTTAGATAAAGGAAGAATGGATGGATGATTTTAGCTAACGAAATGTCTTTATGATACGGTAAAATTACTAACAAACAAGCCAATGAAGGGATTTTATAGATTAAGATTTTTAGAACAAAGGAGTCAAATGCATTATCAAATGCCAGACACTCTGAGCGTTCACTTCAACCCCAAACATTATACTGTTAGAAGTTTTGACCAAGGAGGATTGGGAAATTTTGTTAGATTTTTCTCCCTTTGTCCTTCCTTTAGAGCATCTCTTCACTCAATACTGGAAATAGAGGGTTGTTAACAAAGGCACTTCGAAATGAGTATATGTGAAAACAGTAGATCTTATGTATGCAGTGTAATGGTGCAAAGTTTTGACAAAACTGTAAATTTGAGCTTGACTTAGATTAGCACGTTAGGTTTTATAGATTAGCTACATTTTGTGCAGAAGAGGTAATGAATGATTAACAGGAACTTACTGATAAAATAGAGGAAGAGAGGTATAGTATAGTTCCCTTTTAATTTTTATTTTCTTCTAAATAACGTACTTGAGTACAAAATAGATTATTTGGGGGGGTATGTGTAGAATGAAAGGGAGAGGAGCGGACCATTAGAAACGCAGCCACAGGAAACCATGCCCACATGACATTAAGCCATGATGATTAAGGGATACTAATAAAATTCTAGACTAAGATTAATTTTCAGAAAACTATTCAAATTACTTCGATTTAGTATTGGACAAATGTTTGGGTGCATTACGCTTTCTTAAGACCTGAAAAGCATGCTTTCCCACACAGCAGTGAATGATTCTGGATCTGGCCACAGTGTGGAGATGTTGCAACACAGATGCACCTTGGTGTGCGAGGGGGAATGCTGAGTTCTCCTACTGGAGCATGAACTTCTACCGCCTGCACTGAATTTCCTTTCCGTTTTATAACGTCTTAACCATAAACTAGTGCTTCTATTTCCTAGTATAAATTCATAAAGGTGTGTGGCACACTTTTCTTTCTGGAGAAAACATTAGATTTCTATGAATCTGCTACCCCTAACTGTTCACATGTAATGTGATGCTTTTAACTGATTCTCCATACTACAACTAGGAATCCATGAAATGCTAAATGAGCCAATTTCAATAGACAGTGTTTTTAAAAGACCCGCTAAAGAGTATAGCGTAATAACAAACACCACCATCATTCGTGGGTTTCTTTTAAGAATTAAATGGCATTCCTTGCAAAAAGCATTCATGAATTCACGTGCAAATCTAGCTGTTCATTCATTTTCTGAACATGAAGTGCTTACTTTGTGTCAGCTTCCTGGATATGTAGAGAGGGACAAAACAGACTTGATACCTACTTACTGGAATAGAGTGACATTAAAAGGGTATACAAATACACAATCACTATGTGAGATAAATGTAATGAAGGGGAAATAAAGAATGTAATGAAATGATATAAGCTGATTCAGATGAGAGGAGAGGAAGAGGGGAGGTGACAAGTTAGTTCCCAGGCAGAGGTCCTCAGCGGGGAAGGAGTTTGGCCAAGTCAACACACTGAAACACTATTACTAGGTTAGTAAGAGGGGTTGGACCTGCTGAGGAGGGTGGGGTGAAAGTGGCAGGAAATGACCTGCCAAGTCATCAAGGGCCAGAACTTTCAGGCCAGTGACTGAAATGACAAAGTTGTAGATTTTATTCCAGGTTCTCTGCGAAGTTATTGGAGGATTTGTAAGGAGCACGAGAAGATTCGTGTTATGCTTCCTGCTATACTTCGTAAATTCCAACTCTAAACATTAAGAACTTTAAAGAACTTTTTACTAGCTTTCTCTTTTCTTCAATTTTATATTTCTTTTCCTGGAAAGTATCTTGGTCAGAGGATCCTTGAGGTTTCAGATCTACAGATTTTGGGGTAAGAAAAAAGAATTCCCTTGAAACTATATTTGATTCTGCTGCTAATATTCTACTTTTATATTGCAACATAGTTCTCCATTCAGCAATACATTTGTGTAGTTTAATTTTTGAAATGAATTTACCTTTATTTGAAAAAACATTCTGCATCATTAAACTATGAAACTATATTTTAGCAGTGTTTATTAATTAATTATTCAGGAAGGAGAAAGGGGCAAGAAAAAATTCCCCCAAACTGTGTTCAATATACAATTTGAAGGAGTGAAGGAATGTAGGTCTTTTTAAATTGAGTTGAGTAACTTTCGGCAGGCAGTGAGGAAGCCTACGTTCTTCCCTATTACATGACTTTGCTATGTCACTATGCAAAAGATTTATCATTGTTTTGCACTCTGAGAATTCCAGCAGGTGCATTTCCACACAGTGTGTCTTGGGAGTGATGGTAAGGTGCTGCAGTGACAGAAGGTGCAGCAGAATTTGTCACACATGTTTTTAGTGAGTTAAATGTCATCTACACTCACCAGCTGCAAAGCTGCACACTAAAAGGAAAAGAAACCTAATGATGAAGAGTGGATATTCATTATAAGGACAAAATGAAAGATAGGGAGTTTTCTCAAATGGACTCACTCCACTTGCACCCCACCCTCATGATAGAAAGAATATTGACAGAAATAGATGCATAAAAAGTTGGTGGAAAAATCACAGGTTTGGAGGGATTCATTTGCTTAATTTTTTTTAGTGACGTTAAAAAAAATTAATTTGGAGATGAAGGTATTTCGTATTAACCCCCACACCATTTTTGATGCTGTCCTTGCCCTCATTGAGATTTGAGTTTTCATCTGGTATCATTTCCCTTCTGCCTATAGAACTTCCTTGTAATTTTTTTCCCTTGAACTTTTTTTCTGAAAAGTTCTTTATTTCACTTTTGGTTTCAAAAGATATTTACTCTGTGTACAAGAATCTAGTTTGACGTTTTGTATCATTTCTGAATTTTAAATCTGATGCTCTCTGATTTATTTCTGATTAATTATTTCTGATAGTTAGAAGTCTGAAGTCATTCTTGTTTTTGCCCTCTGGGCATAGTGTCTTTTCCCCCTCTCTGGCTGCTTCTAACATTTTATCACTTGTTCTCAGAAATTTAATTATGATGTTCTCAGTGTAGTTTTATTTATTTTTTATTAGGCTTATAATTTGATAAGCTTTTTGAGTCTGTGGGCTTAGAGTTATGAAATTTGGAAAAAATATTTGCTGTCATTTCTCCAAATACATATATATATATATATATATATTTTCCATTTTATATTCTCTGTTCTACAGTTTCTATTTCTGTTTTCCAGTTTATTTCTCTTCTACCACCCCCTCCCTGAAGTATTAAATTTGTTGGCAATCCATCCAGTGAAATTTTCATGACAGATCATGGATTTTTCATTTCTGGAAGTCTCTTCTGATGATTTTTCTCTATCTTCCATTTCTTTGCTCATTACATTTTTCTTTTAAAATGTGAGCATATTTACAATATTTACTGTGGCTGTTTCAAAGTCCTTGTCCACTAATTCCATTAGTTTTGTCATTCTTTGGTGAGTATATATTGATCGAATTTTTTTCCAGGGTAAGGTTGATATTTTCCTGCTTCTTGGCACATTTAGTAATTTTTGATTGAGTCTGGATTTTGTTGGACTTTTAAAATAAGTTCTATACTTTGTTATGACAAGCAGGTACATTACTTGCAAATAAGTGTGGTCTATTCACGGCTTGCTTTTAAATGTAGACATTCTCTACTACCCATTCACCCCATTATAAAGGGGAGTTTTTTTTTTTTTTCTGGACACTCTACAAACTCACAATGTATTAATCTGCCTAGGCTGCCATAACAGAATACCACAGACTGGGTGGTTTAAACAACAGATTTATTTTGTCATAGTACTTGACCCTAGAAGTCCAAGATTGAGGTGCTGATAGAATTGGTTTCTGGTGAGGTCTCTCCTCACTGTGTTTTCACATGGCATTTTCTCTGTGCATGAGCTGATGTCTTTTCCTCTTCTTATATATAAAGGCACCAGTCCTATCAGATTAGGGCCCACTGTCATGACCTCATTTACCTTAAAAACTTCCCTAAAAGCAGTATCTGCACATACAGTCACACTGGGAATCAGGGCTTCAGCATATGAATATTGGGACACACAATGCAATCCACAACACCTAGATTATTCAGTGAGGTGTGTCCACTCCGGCTGGTGGCAACTTGAATGAATGATACTCAGCCCTGTATGAGCTGTCAAAAATTATTTGTCTTATGGGTACCCAGTCATTGTTCTTTCCATTAAGTACTTTTTTTTAGTGGGGGCTAGTTCTGTAAAGTTTCACCTTACATGTACTCATATGGCTTTTTCTTCAAACATTTTAGAAACTCCTATGTAGATTTTTGGAGCCCTTTTTCTTGTTTCATCTTCTGCCTCATACATTTTAGTTTTCTTGGTATCTCTGACCACTATTCTATGTTTTCGCACTTCAGTCAGACCACCACTCTATTTGTGTCCTGCTGGTGCTACACTTGAAAACTGCCTCCAGGCAGAAAGCTGGCTCAGATACAAGACTCACACAGATTCCTTTCCTCTTAGGGTTTCAGTTCTCTTCTGCCTGCTGTTCATTGTCTGAAAAGAATTGTATCTCATATTTGTCCAGTTTTCTACTTGTTTGTGGCAGGAGGTAAAATCTCATACATAGCAGTTACTCCTTCTTGGGCTGAAGCGGAAGTCCTTTTCATTTATATTTGTAAAATTAAAGATTTGTAACTACTGAATTTTTTCATAAATGGATAGTAATAACTTCTAGACTTCTCTTCTAGACATATCTGTCTATAGTCTAGATAGATACAAGGGAAATTTACGTATATCTAAAAGGCGAGATATATCTATGTTGTCCATCTAAATATATTAGGTCATACTGTAATTCCAATTGCAGCCCCTAGAACTAAATATTACACTTAACTTGAATCTGACATGAAATCCTTATCAGGTAAAATTCAATCTCACAACAGTATATATACTCTGAAATATATTGTGAAAAATGGTCCCCAGTTGAGAAACCCACTGATATATGCTTAGATTGACCAACCACGTGAAAACAATAAAGCTATTTGTAAAATGATTGCATTTCACTAATCTCATGAACATTTTACTGCAATGTCACTCAAACTTTTGTGCAAATGAGAACTACACAGTTGTACAGGTGGTAATGGTGCACATCAAATGTTGAAAACTATTCTGAGTGTGCATCAGAATCAACTGGAGGCCACAGATTGCTCAGGCTCACTCCCTGAGACTTGGATTCCTTAGGTCTGACCATCGCATAAGATGGTGCATTTTTAACAATTTCCCAGGTGATTCAGCTGCACTTTGAGAATCATTGTTCTATAGCATAGTTATTTGTGCCGTTTAACTCTGACAATAGTTATTTTTCAAACATGAGATTTTATTAATAATTTGATAAATTAAGATGTGGTATAGTCAAAGAAATATGGAAAGTGAAATTAAAATGGAAAAAAGAAATCAAACACCTTGGTTCAGGTCTTCCTCAGTCCTTACTAGAAAGTCATTTCGTCTCTGAATTTCAGATTCTTTATCTGTAGAAAGAGAATTATAATATAAGGTGAGCCACCTTGCATATAAGTAACCCATTTAAATTATTAATATTAATAATAAACTAATTTTATTCCACCTCTTTGCTCATACAAACTTCACTGAAAAAAATTACACTGGCAACAGTATACAGACTCCTTCAAACAAAAATGCTCTAAACAATTAAGGTAAAAGTCACTGGAGGACTCTTTATCAGGGGATCTGGGGCATGATAATAATTTTAATCTTCTCAGTCAATTCTGCAACAGTCCCTAAGAAGCACAGTTGTCCTTGAAGTCTGATGGATAGATTCTTACATCATGGGTCTTTCAAATCTTTCTTGGGATACAAAAAATGTGAATTTACTTCAGAATTAAGCAGAATTTGGGAGTTCCCTGGTGGTGTAGTGGCTTAAGGCTTTGGCGCTGGCGCTGTCAACGCTGTGACCTGGGTTCGATTCCCAGTCAGGGAGCTACCCACATACAAAAAAAAAACCAAACAAACAAACACAAAACAAAACAAAACAAAACAAAAAAAGACTTAAGCAGAATTTTGAGCTTCTAATTATTTGAGGTAGAATTTTGAATATATCCATCATGATTATTTCAGACTGAACTGAAAACATTTCTATCTACATTATTGGTTTACTTTTGGTCACTTATGAGAAATGAGCATGATTTCGTTTGCAAGTTTGCTTGAGTGCTTTCGCCAGTAAGATGTATCAGTCATTAAGACGTTGCTTCTCAAGATAGACATGTACAATGTTCTTTGCTACATTTTCCTGCTGGAAGGATGTTCAATGTACGTTACCACTTCTGTCATTAAGGGTATGGCTCTTGCTTAACATGACATTTTGTGGCATCCTAGTTGTGTGGTATATTTATAGGCCTCTAACTGGATGAATAACATCTGATGAGTTCAAAGCACACACATTAATGGGAGTATGGACATCTTTCTGAATAAACTACAAAAACAAATCCAAATTCCGTGGTAATGCTTCCATCTGTCCTATGACATTCATTATTATAGAATATCATACAGTGGTGGTGTCACAAATGTTATGTCTCTGGAGCATCAAGTAACCTTGGGAGCAGAAATTTCTGAAGAACCAAAAGAGAGTAAAGGCTATAATTAAAAATAAGCCCCAAGAAATAGTTTCCATGTGCTTGTGAGAAGCCCTTGAGCACAGCTGGAAAATTTCAGGCTGAAATATGTTGGAACAATAGTTTACAGAGGAAAGTAGCTGGGTTTGTGGTTATACTTGGAAGTGAAATTTCCTTGCTTGGTCATAATAGCAAACTAGCTATAAAGTTTGGAAGAATATTCCCTAAAGAAGATCGTTACTCCCTGAATTACAAAGAGAAACATAACAGAAGATGATTTCTTAAATGAGAGTATGGGCTTATGTTCACATTAAGAAAAATTTATTATATACAAAAGAAAATAAGTTTCAAGTTGTAAAGAGTACAGATTTGTTTAATAATAAAAGGTTGAAAAATCCAAAATTCAGGAGAGGAGATTAGGATCTAGTATAAAGTAAAATAAAGTTATATTTTAAATCTTGTGGTACAAATCTCTCCTCTTAGAAGACTAGCCATCTCAATATGTCTAAAATGAACTCATCATTTTTTCTCCGATTCACTTCTTCTGTATTTCTTTTTGTTGGTGGTGTTACTGGCTCCATCTTCCTTCAAATCATCTACTCTCAAAACTTTGATGTTATTTGAAATGTCTCCCTCTGTTCATTTTCCATATTAATTTCTTTCGATTCTGCTGCTAATAGGTCATTCACATTCATATCTATTTATTAAATTGTTTTAAGATGTTGGGATTTTTGCAAAGAGTTTCGAAAAATTGCCAGGCAAGCAGAGAGGTACTATGACATGGAAAAGCCTTCAGGTGTGCATAATCATTTGGAAATGGGAGGAGGGGAGCCAGGGTGGTTCATTTGTGGTTGATGAAATTTTAAGAAATCAATGCATTGAAAAACTAAAGTGGAATCCAGGAGTAGGGATGGAAAAGCTAAAAACAGATGTGTGGCAGGCATATGTGGGTAATCATGAATAACATTTTGGATGATAGGAGTGCATTTTAGAACAAGAATGTATACTGCTGCTGACATGCAGTATTATCAAACTATAAAAAATGATGCCAACTCTATGGGGTGGAAACAGAATTTTAAGAAAGTGGCTTCAATCAGTGTTTCTTCAACCTTCAGACATATTATTAATAAATTGTTTCGTTGTTAGAATAGAATGCTGGAAATTTTGTGCAAAGCTTTTGTTTTCAAATAATGGTAAAAAAAATTTATTGTTGCCCAAAAGGAACTTAAAAGACCTATGCAATCTGCGAGTATAGTTGTGTTAACGTGCATGCTGGTTAGCAGTGTGCATAGCATCAAAAGACAAATTTAAGTATTTTGTTTGAGATCTAAATCATCATGTAAGCCCAGCGGGTCCCTCGATGGATGCTAGAATTGTTGTTCCCCATTGTTGTAGTTTTCTATTGCCTGTATAACAAATTACCACAAACTTAGCAGCTGAAAAACCCTCATATTTCAGTCACAGTTCAGGAAGTGAGAAGCCCAGGATGGCGGAGCTGGCTTCTCTGCTCAGGATCTCACAGGCTGCACACGAGGTACCAGCTGGCTTTGTTCTCACCTGAAGCTTGGTGTTGCTTCCTAATTCCTGCGATTGGCAAAAATCAGTTCGTTGTCATTGCTGGCCATCACTGGGCGGCGACACATGTCTCCTGAAGTCTATCCCCTTTTACATCCCTTCTTAACCGGCCCCTTCCATCCTCACAGCAGCAAGTCCTTCTCCGGCTTTCCATCAGGCATGTCCAACCTGAGGCCCAGGACCGCTTTGAATGCGGCCCAACACGAATTCTTAAAACACTATGAGATTTTTTTTGTGACCTTATTTTTTGCTCATCAGCTAGCCTAAATATTAGTGGGTTTTGCATGTGGCCCGAGATGATTCTTCCAGTGTGGCCTAGGGAAGCCATAAGGTTGAACAGCACTGCTTTAGATCTCTCTGACTTCCTCTTCTGCCATCGGCTAGAGAGAGCTCTCTGCTTTTATGGCTTCATGGGACCAGATCAGGTCCACCCGGAAAATCCCTCCACCTTAAAGTCAACTGTGCCACAGAGCATAGTATAATCACAGAAATGATATCTTACACGAGAGAGGGCTCAAAAATACCCAGAATTTATTTATTAAAAAATTGTGTATTTATTCTTATATGTTTAAACTTCAGTCACCTTCAAAGTACCCTCCATTTGATGCAATGCACCTATCGAAATGCTTTTAATTCTGCTCAAAACAGATTTTGAACTTGTTGATTTTGATGTCTTTTAGTGCTTCTGCCATTTTTTATTTACCTCTCCCGCATTGGCAAAATATTTCCCTTTGAGGACTTTCTTAATCTGGGGCAACAAAAAAAAAGTCACTTGGGGAGAGATCAGGCAGATAGGGAGGATGGGGCATGGGGGTCATGCTGTTTTTGGTTAAAAACTGCTGAACACTCAGTGCATTGTGGGCAGGTGCCTTGTCAGCCTGCACATTGTTTGTGTAAATCACCCATCGTGAAATGGGCAAACAAGTTGAGTTTCCAGAAAAATCTCACTGAAGCCTCTCACAGCCTCTCACAACAATGTCAGTGGGTACAGTGATATACATGATTTCCTGGAACATTCACCCAAGGGAGAAGCCTGTACTACAAATGGCAGCCTTTAGAAGAGAATTTCATTTTTTCATTCCCCCTCATATTCATAGGCTTTGGGAGATAGGGCAAAACATGTTTGTCAGGGGTGGTGGCATTTCAGCAATGTTGCCTGCCACACATGGGTAATGTCAGCAATGGGACAGTGAGGTTCTGGACTGCAATACAATTCTGCAGGAAATTCTTCTTTCCACTGGGTCTGTAGGGACACTCGTGCCTCCTTTTAAGTTGATTTAAATAAACAAACATCAGCAGAAAGGAATAATAAACTATTTCCAAGACCAGAATTTTCTGATTAAATGAGAGTTGATAATGCAAAAATTAATAATTTTCAAAAAATTGGAGTGAAGTTCACTTAAGGTAATATTTAACAAAATGAATACAGACAGATTTTTGGTAAATTTGAAGTCAATGAAATCACCAAAATTTTATGCAACTCTTCTCATAATGCCAATCAATTGCATGCATGTTGGCCTAAGGACTGTAATGAGATAAAATAAATTTTCATTCTTAGTTATTTTAAAGAAGAAACATAAAAATGAAACCTTGGATTGACAGGCTTATCTATGATTTAAGAGAAAAACAGGGAATTGGAAGATATTGCTTTCTTAATAACACATTTTCTAAAATTAATGGGGTTTTTTCTAAGCTTTCCTTAGCAACAACCCCCCCCCCCCACACACACACACACACATTGTGGTCTTACAAATGCTATTAAAAATTCTCATAGGAGAAATTTTTTTGTAAAAGAATTGGGCAAATTTTAGTTAATCATGTAATTTAAACCATTATAATTTAACAAAATTCCATATAAGACACATTCAAATGCAATTACATAATTTAATGCCATGAATGAGTCCTTTGGGAATGTTAATGGATATATCATTCTGAGAGAAATTATGAAATTGAATTACTAAAAAAAATGAGTAAATTAGTTTCTAGATTTAACCACAAATAGAAATGAATTTTTTTTGCTTAGCAATGGTGAATAATTAATATAAAGTATTTTAAGATATTGGGCTAAAATTGAGTGAATTCTCATTTCTATTTTCTCATAGGATATTTGGTGGTAAGTGAAAAAGACAAGTTATTAAGAAGTTATGAACTATTGGAAGCTCTTTATTATATGAGATCTGACAATTAAGTTCACAAACTCATCCTAGAAAAAGTGCTGCCTACCTCATTGCTGACTATCACTATGGTCACCTTTGAAGCACTCCCCTTGGGAAGCTGTGCACCGATGCCAGTGTCTAATCCACCCTTCAAAGCAATTTTGGAATTCTTTCTGGAATGACCATCAGAGCTGTTGTCCTTATTACTCTTGAGATCCTGAATGTCATAAAAATGTCTTCCATTCAATATTTCCTTTGTCTTTGGATAAAGAAAAAAGCCACTGGGGGCCAGATCAGGTGAGTAGGGAGGGCGTTCCAATACAGTTATTTGTGTTCTGGCTAAAAACTCCCTCACGGGCCGTGTGAGCTGGTGCATTGTTGTGGTGCAAGAGCTGTGAGTTGTTGGCGAAACCATTTTCATCTAAGTTTTCCATGCAGCCTTTTCTGCACTTCAAAATAGTAAACTTGGTTGACTGTCCAATTGGTGCAAATTCATAATGAACAATCCCTCTGATGTCAAAAAAGCTGAGCTGTGAGACACAGAGATGCCAAGATGCTGCAGCCTTACCAACGTAAGCACACAGGGCAAGTTCGCAGACTTAATTGTCAGACCATGATTGTGGTGTAAAACAAACTAATTTTAATGAGATTCAATTTATTAATTTTAAGGAATATTGTATTAAGGGATATTGTAAACATTAGGGCTTTATGATTTTTGGAATTTATAATAATATTATTATACTGGCCCCTATAAATCTAGTCTGATTATTACCTACAATTTCTTTTCCCTAGAATACTGAAGCCAAAGCCAAATTATATTAGGAATTGGTAACATCATGCCATTGAGGGACAGAACACTTGTCTTTCTTTCTCTTTTTCATTCTTAAAGTAGTAACTTCTTTTCCATTTCGATTTTTTTCTCATAGTTTATAATACCATGCATATATTTTAATTCATGAGAAATTTCATTAAATGATCTTATATTTAATAACAATTAAGTGAAAAAGATTTAATGATTTAACACCATATATGTAAATTGTAAGTACAGAAAAACTCAATCACAATGTCATTAATTCAAAATGTGGAAATATTCAACTTGGACTAAATGGAATTAACCTTTGTAAGATCTGTTAAGAGATATAATGCATTTTATTTTTATATAAAGCAGGCACTGAGGCAAGGGAAATATTTAGCCTATATAAAAAGAATAATTTTGATTAGTTCTTTCATATACTACTATGATCTTATCTTTCAAAATATATCTTTAAAATATATAAAATACAGAACATGACATAGAGATATATTATCTTTCTCTAAAGCAATGATTAACTTTTATCATTCATCTAATCATTAAATACTTATGAGTACCAACTACGTTCCAGGCACTGTGCAGGAGGCAATAATAATGATAGAAATACCGCAGGAAAATATTTATTGAGTAGCTGCTATGTGCCAAACTACTTGCTAAGCTCTTAACATGCATTATTTCACTAATTTTTTTACCACAACTCTATTTGATCAATGCTATTATTGTCCATAGTTTTGAGCCTAAGGGGACAGAAATGTAGTTCTAGATCCAGAATATACATCAAATAGTCTGATTTCAGAGAGAAAAATTATTACTATTACACCAAACATAGCAAAAAAGAAACAAAATAGTATACCTGCCCTCAACGAAATTACATATTACCTACTGGAGATGACATAAAATAAACAAGCAAATACATAATTGGAATTAATAATACATTTTTGTGAAGAAAAATGATAATTTTCTATGAGAAATAATTATGGGAAGACCAAATTTAGGTGGAGAGAGGTGATTGAGGTTGTCTCTGAGGCCACGAAATTTGAGTTGAGACTTCAGGTAGGGTGAGTGGGTGGGAGGGAGGGGTGGCGTTTTCCTTCTGGAAAGGTGAGCATGGACATCCATCTAAAGGTGGAAGAAACATGGTAGTAGGTTGAGGAACTGAAAGGAAGTCAGCAAAGGCGAGAAGGGCATAAGAATGGGGTAAGACGGGACTTGGGAAAATTTTAAGTTTTATTTTAAGTTCATTGGAAACTAATCCTAGGGTTTTCGATCTTTAAATCGTTGTTCAGGGTGTAATTTGAAGAACAGATTAGGAAGGGAAGGAGGGCGTGGGGCAAGACCAGATAGGATGTTACTGCAGTAGATCAGGTACAAGAGAATTTTGGTTTTGACTAGATTAACAGCAGTAGAAATAAAGACAAATGGGTGAATTTGATTACTGTTAAAGATGTGGGAGTGTGGGAAATGTGGAGGTGATAAGGAAGAGGGACAAGGGTGGAAAAAAGGGAGGAAGTAAAGAAGACCCAGAAGAAACAACCAGAGAGACAGGAGGAAAACCAGAAAACATATTGCCGAAAAGCCAAGGGGAGAGAGTGTTTGAAGGAAGTGCCCCATTGTGTCAAAACCCTTCAGAAGTCAAGGAAAAGAAAACTGAAATTTTTTCATTATATTTGCTATCATTAATGGGTTTTGAAAGAAGAGTTTTAGTGGAATAATGGGAGCTAACACCAGATTAGATGCAGTTAGGGAGTGAGTGGACACAGCCTGGCTAAATAATTATTTTGAGAATGCTCATGGTCAAGGGCCATGTCTAGAAAGGGATATAAAGCCAATGACTTAATCACTGAAGAGATAGAATAAAGGACCCAAATCGTTTGTTATTTGTCCCATTTAGAAGTGGTTTCTAATCTTCCTCCCCTTGCTTTTGGGCTTGTTTTAGTGACTTACAAATACGATGTGGTAAAAGTGATATTCCAGAGTTCCTGAGGATAAATACTTAAAAACCTTGTAGCTACTAGCTAGGCTTCTTGGAATACTTGCTCTTGGAGCCATGAACTCTCACATGAGAAGTGTGAGGACTGAGAAGGCCATGACCAAAGGCAGCTTAAGCTGGCCACATGGAAAGGTGAAGAGATGAATACCTTGATGGCCCCATCTGTTTCAGCAGTCGACAGGCCTGGAGTTCAAGCCCACTTGAACATTGCAGCTCCAGCAGATGCAAAGAGAAATATCAAGAAACCCAGCTGACAGACAGAAATGAGGCTTTAGAATTATGGCCTCAGTTGAACTGTCTCAATTACTCACCCCAGCTGAGAACCCAGTTATTAGGGAGTGGAGAGATGAATCGTTACGAGTGTACTCTGCTCGAATTCCTGATCCACAATATAAGGAGAAAAAGAGTTATTGCTTTATGTCACTAAGGGTTGGGGAGCTTTTTTCCACAGCAATAAATATTAATATATGGAACAAGCTTACACAGAGTAGTTGTTTAATAAGTATTCATTTAATTGAATAGTACATTTCACAAAAATTTAATTGATTTAAAATTTTACAGAAGCCCATACTTAAAATGGGACACATGATTATATGTGAATTAAAATTTTCTTGATATAATATATAATTTGCCATTTCAAATACGTAATTGAGTATTTTCCCTACTAGTCAAAACAAATAAAAAGTTTTGTATGTTTCAAGCAACTTTTTATTCCCCAAATTTTGAAAAATCTGCATTGACTTGATATACATTTACTTTGTCCTAGAAACTGTTCTAATGGCTTCAAATATATCATATCATTTAACCTCAGAAAAATCATGTCAGATAGGTGTGATTTTTATCTGCATGATACAGAAGAGCAAACTGAAGCACAAAGTTCAATACTATCAAGGTCAGACAGCTAATTAATACCTGATCAAATACGGATTTGCTTCCTGGTTGTGTTTTTAACTACTAGCTAGATGACAAAGGCTGCCTGACGGCCTTGAAGCAGACAGTCCTGGGTCACACTCCCCAACACACACACACACACACACACACACACACACACACGCACACAGGGTTCTGTTTGCACCTCTGGTTGAGAGAGATGGGAGGAAAGTAAAAGGAAGTGTTGGAACTGGGCGCCCTTTTCAGACATGGCACATGAAGGAGAACCCAAGGTGGTTCCTTGAGTAGATGAACCAAGGAAGCTTCCCCACTCATCTCAGCCTAGATCTTACCCTCTCCTCCTCCTATGCCTGAGCAACTGAGGCAGTGAGGCTGAATCAGGATGCATGTAAGACTGCACATCTGTCTCAATGTCAAAACATCGAGACAAATTTTACTTAGAGCTTCCTGTACATTTTAACTGTGAATTATATGAGTTTTGAATATTGTCACACATTCAAATAGAAACTAATCATTAAGCTTTGCAGTCTTGCATATCTGCAGCTCATCATTCAAGGCCAAATCTATGAGAAAATACAACGCTCTCCCCAAAGTAAGCGTAATCACTGAAATGTAGGTGTGATGTTGTTTTTCAGGAAGGTCTTGGCAGCTTTCAAATATTTGCAGTAACTATATCCCACATTGGCTTTCAAGGAACTGGCACTGGACACAGCTACCAAAGCTTTGTTATGTGTTACCCAGAAATATGACCCTACGTGATGAATTCTCTTCACTGTCTCTAAAGGAATTATTCCCATCAGGAGAAGGATTGTGTATTTTGAGGTGACAACTCATTGAGCTGGCAGGAGATAATTCTTTGACAGAAACAAGCAACTTGAATTTTTTATGTAAGGTTGACCTTATCACATTGAAGGTGATAGTATATAAAATTAAAATATCTTTTTAAAAATAAATTTTTATATAGACTACAATGCCTGTTTGTAGCTGAGTCTCTTGTGATTTTAATTGCCTGAGTATTTTTGGAAGCTAGGATTAAATAATTAAATTTCAATTAGGTTTCTGTTCATGTTGACGGCTCTTCTGGTTCAGTTTCCGTTCTCACAAACGTAGTCATAAGTTACTAATGTGACTTTGTTTCTTGGTCAAGCAGGAGGAATTCACATTAGCATCTTGAGAAGAATTTATGAGTTTGTTTTGCAGAAGGAAGGATGTCTCCAAGGTGCCTGTGACCAGCTGCTGGCACCCAGGAGTCTCATGTGAGAAAGAGTTGTCTATGACTAAAGAGGCACAGGCTTCTTAAACTTCTGCTTACTTGGGGACTTCGGAGATGGTCTTCAGCCTTAGTCCTCCATCTCCCCATGCTGCTAGCTTCCTGCATAAAGCAAACTTTTCTCTCCACCCAACACTTGTCTCTTGAGTATTGGCTCTTGAACAGTGAGCAGCCAAATTGAGTTTTTGTTTTTTTTTTCATTAACATGTTTTTCCTATACATTTATTTTTGCAGGTAAGAACACTTTTTACCAAATAATGTTTTAAATTAATGTTTTAGATCAAGTGATACAATTTTTAGAATACCTTTTGTGAACAATGCCCTCACCATTGTGGATGAAAAAGGCCATCTATGGAAAGTAACCTCAACAGGGTGATCTGATCAGAAATTCCTAACAGGGCAGGTCACCCTAGGTAGTAGCAGAAGTTCTTTAGTAAAAGCCTTAGCTTTGCCTTAAGCAAGCCCCGTCTATTGTTTTTGTGCATCTGGTTAACACTCTTGAAATAACCACCCTCAAGAGAGCCCTAATCTTGTTAACTATCCTGTAATCCAGTTCCTGCCTTGCGTTCTCACACCTTCATGTAATTTCAAATGCATGACAGAAAGTGCAAAACTGTCATTTTGTGGAGTGTTTGAGATCTTGCCTCCTGGTAATTGTTGTCAGTTTTGGTTCAAATGAACTCTTATAAAAATTCTCTACAGGTTTAGATGTTCTTACATTTACACACCATCAATCATGACTGTGGTGTAACCCCTTTGAATGTACAGAGAAAGTATGACTATAAATGTGTATGTGTTAATGTGACTTTATCATAGTATCAAGCAGAAAAAATTTTCCTTTACCCTTCAAAGTTCTTCTGACTGGTCTAATAATCAAATTGGCATGAGACAGATTAGCAGGAGAAAAACAAATTAAAGTTAATAACACGTATCCATGAGAGAGACTCAGGAATATAGAATAATTTGCCCAAAAGGTGGAAGCCCTTACCTTCAACACTACCTTCAGAGGAAGACAAAAGTGGGCATTGGAGGTGGAGGGGCAGTTATGGGAGGCTAACAGGAAAAGCTCGCAGACAAGGATAAGATTGTCATGCAGATTTAAGTAGGTGCCTTCGCCTTTGGTAGTGAGAACACAGAGAAACACAGATGGAGAGCTCCCTTATAGGAATAAATGTCTTTATAAAAGGGAACTTCCCTTGGTTTTCTGAACTTCTCCTCTATTTGTTGTTTCTTAAAATTATCCAGCCTAAAGTAATCAACATTCCCCAAAAGACATACTTTGGGGTGGTTAAAAACTCTGCTTTCCCTCAAAATAGAGGGAGTAAGGCAAGGAAGATGAGGCCACCTAAGATAGGCACGTAGGTGATGTGCCACAGAGCAGGTGAGATCAGCAAGTGATAAAAGGGAACATCAGGTTCTCTCAGAGGGCTGGGAATAGTTTCTGGAGACTGAGTGGGTATTAGAGAAATTTTTATGGATGGGTACTCAGAGTTGGCTGCCATTCTCTTTTCATAACAAGCAAAAATGTAAACATGTCCCTTCTTATTAGAATTTAGTTTCTAAACAGTGATCATTTTCACCTCAGGAAAATGATATGTAGACTTCTGACTAACTGAGCTACTTAAATATTATAAGATCTTGCTCTCTGGTGTCATCTGCTTTCAGATGCTTTTGCTCCATTATTTTGTTTCAGAGAACATTCCTTATTTATTTATAGGAGAAAAATGGCTGCTAAATTTCTGCCATTTATTTTCTGACCATGGGGTATCCACACCACTGAAACAAGGCATGGGCAGCACAGCCTGTTGGTGTCTGGCCATGTTTATTCTCAGTCTTGCTCCTGAGGGAAGAGCCCCCATTGGTCTTCTGGGCCACGTGCTCTGGAGCCTGAGCTCCTTTTCAGCCCTACGTGGGTGTATTTTGATGAGTCTAAGCCAAATACGGTGATTAACTCCATCCAGTTATTGGTTTAGGCAGGTGGATGTCATGGACTTCTGGCCAAGGAGACATGAGAGAAAGTCATGTGGGGCTGTTAGTTCTTTATTGCCTCTTACCTTGGAACTCGCATTTGAATATATGCATATATTCTAATAACGAAAATCCTTTAACCATTTCCCCTTCCAAGTGAGTGGATGTCAAACTTTCTCAGTAGAGGGCGCTGGAGATACATTGCAGGAGGAAGAGGCTTCCTGCTCTTTGCAGCCTGAGCTGTGGATGTGGGGACATTGGGTGGAATCTGCCTCCTAATTAGATCCAGGAGTTTCTGGGACATCGTGTCTTCACTTATAGAAAGCAATGAAAGAATTTACGCTGCTTGTTTCTGCCTCTGAATATTAATACATGTAACTGCTGGAACGTCAGCTGTTATTTTTGTCCAATGGGAAGAGACAAATGGGAAAAACCTGGAATTTTGTTGACATCACCATGCTATTAAGTTAACCAACCCTGGTATGGTCCTATCTGCATAGTTCTTATGTGAGCTGGGGTGAAAAATACCCTCCTATTTCAGCTACCTTCAGATGAAATTTTAATTACTTGCAGCACAAAGCTGTACACTATGATGTGTAATATTCCCTTGTCTTAAGTCCTCATTATTCTGAAGATTTTGTTTTTTTTTTAAGAGCAGTCCCAGTGTCTCTTGGCAATGACACTGTTAGTCTTTTGAATCATTAGGTTTTCTTACCCATCTTGCTTAACAAATTTCAGTTATAACCCACAAGATCCTTAGGTTCCTTTCATTGATACATATATGTTCAAGTTCTTCATATCATAAAATTCTACAGGCATTTAAAAAATTTTTAGTTTTCCTTTCTGATTGTGTTGAATTTTTATCAGCACAGAGCTGATAAAAATCCTTGCACGGAGCTGGTTATAATGCTTTGATGTAAATTTGTATTTAGAATTAATAATACACACATACAAGGAAAAAAATAAAAGAGGTCCAGCACTCTAGTCTATTGTCTCACACAGCCTGGATCCTATAATAAGTACCTACCAATTTCATCCTTGATTAAAAGGAAGTCTTCCCAGAGTGGGGTGGGCTGCAGGGTGCTCTGCTCGTCACCCTGTTCTTCATGGCCACTTTGCTGTTTATTTTCAATGTGTGGTGACTGGAGTTTACTTCGCTTACTGTGACTTATAGGAAGTTTCCTCTAGAAAAATGTCCAGCACTTAAGGTATCTCCAACCCTGCTTATTTAGACCCAGTGATTGTAACACTTTCTGTGGAGGAATGAAGATCTTAAAATAATTCACTCATCCCATTCTACTCAGTCCACCTCCTCGATCTCCCTTGCCTGGGTAAGTTAATGCATCTGATTATTGCTGTATTGTCTCTTAAAGCCAAGAGCTTGTCCATGAACTGGGTTGTTTTTGTTTGTTTGTTTGTTCTTCCTTCTTTCTCACAAAGTGGCTCACTCTGTACTTATGGCTGTATTCAGGCCTTTGGGAGATCCAGCATCCCTGAATCCATTCCCAGACAGATCTGGTAGCTGGTATAAATACACATACTTTCAACTTGCACACATCTAGTCAATGATGATGCACATGCACTCTCATGAAGCTACCTAGACAGTCTGGCTATTCCTAAAGTCTATCACTGCCTTACTTATAGGAAAGGAGTGTTTAGACTCTTAATGTGGAAAATTAACTGCTTGGAATTTGCCTCAAAAGAAATAGGATTCAGGACTTAGATAAGGTTTATGGGGCAGCAGGAGAGTAGGAGAAATAAACAAGGTTTTCAATGCTCCTTCAGGTCTCCTCCAATGCTCCTCCCCTGCAATGCTCAAGGACCACTGTTAGGCCATGAAAATGAAGGTTAAGACCCTGGTATCTAGTCAGGTGTGAGAGGAAGGCACCCTTCAACATGGGGTTGTGACCCCAGAAACCAGAACTCCTTAACAAGCCACCCCCAGGTGAATGGTATCCTTTATATTTTCACTCTCAACCCTGCAGTGCAAAATTGTCATAACTGATGCCATCTGATCAGATAACATCTTGCTATTTTATTTTTCAAAATCAGAAAAATAAACATCAGTGAACATAGCTCTTTGAAAGTCAGAGAAGTCTCCAAAGAGGAAACATAAAATTTAAGACCTGAATTTGAGAAGCTATTCATTTTACAATGGGGACCAGGAGCACGAAAACTTACAATCAGGAGTGTAGCTTCCTTTTGTGAATTTATGGAAAGGTCTACCTACATTCGTACAGAGTCCTCGCTTCTGCGATCTTTGTTGCTTTTTTCTTTGGAAGGAAATAAGAACTCCTCAAGTAGTAATGAAGTTTGGTCTCTGTGGCACATTCCTGCTCCCATCCAGAATGTGCACTGCCTCTCAGTGAACTGCCTCACTTTCATCCAGAACTGAATGGTGACCAATTTAACGAGGACAGCTGCTGTTGCCCTGTTTCAGGGCACTTTACAAGCGATCTTGACTTCTCACCCCCTCAGTATGTTCAATCCTGAAACTCTTCCAGAGAGAGATCTCTAATCTTAAAACCATGATGGTCAAGAGAGGATAAGAGGCTTTCTTACTTCCAACTGATTTATTAATTGTCATGTCTTGAAATTTTGCACATTTCCATGTTTTGTTTTTTTTTTATGTCTAGGAATTTTACCTAAAAACGTGGACGTATAAAAATATTTAGCTACAAAATATTTTTTATAAAATTACAAAAATTAATGTACAGAGGGTGCCAAATTAAAATTGTAATACTCAATATATACTGATAACAAAAGTTAGACAAGACAATAAGTCACATTGGATTTCTGCAATTACAAGAGGTGCTCAAAGTGGTTATTGTTAGCATCCTAAAATACAGATAACATCGGTTAAATTGTGTGTACATTTTTTTGGCATCCCTGCTGTGTGTGTGTGTGTGTGTGTGTGTGTGTGTGTGTGTGTGTACCCACTCATATGTTTATATGGAATATATCTATATATAGCATATATCTTTGGTAGTCCCTAATCATGTTGCTTCTGAAAAATACTTAATAACCTAAGAAAATGTTTATTTCGAAGTGTCAAACCAAGTTCAGAAGAAGAAAATTGTATGCTATACCTCCATCATCACTCATTTGTCTATATGTGTCATGTCTGTATTCTCGTCTATACCAGTATCATCAATTATTAGTTTCATCACCCACATCATCTGTTTCTTCTTCCCTCCACCATCTCCTTCACCATTCTTTCACCCTCCTCCCCTCATCTACCCATTAACATTTTAAGAAAGTCACTGTCTTGGAAGTAGGATTATTTTGTTTATATTGTCTTCTTTGTTTTTGCCTGTATCTTGTAATTTTTCTATAATAATTTTATGTAATTTGGCTTGCTCCTTGACTCCTACGCAACTTCCTGCAATGACTCATCATTAGAACTTCAGAAGTCTCAGATATAATCTTAGCTATAGGGATTACAACGAAAAGGACATTCTGCCCGAATTATTAGTGGTTTCATACAGTGTGACTGGTTCTCAGTTTACACAGACCTTGAGAGCTGGAAAAGCCTTAGAGATTAACCAGGCCAGTCCCTCATCTTAAGGGGAATGAACTGAAACCCAGAGAAGCTGACATTCCATCAAGGCAACATAAGAAGTCACAGAGCTGTCGATGAATCCAAGATTCTCAATGTGCAATGACTTCTTGATCACATTGTGAACTAGTTTGTTGGAAAGCATATGCACTTAAAATCTGCATGCTTAATCAGGACAATAAGAGTGCCACCTCTAAATCAGAATATTTAAACTGGAAGAAAAAGTCATAGTTCCAATATGTTTGACAAATTCAGAAACACTATGCTAAAATAGCTTCAAATTGTGAGTTTAATGTTATTTTATTTTAAAAGGGCAACACATCAAAAATGTCCATTATAAAAGAGAAACTTTCTGAAGATACTATGCTAACCAAGCTCAGGCTTTGTTATATTCTACATCAAAATGTATTGCAAAATTAAATATGAGCTTAAAATAATTCTATGCTTAGTATAAGGGCGTGTGAAAGTAATTGTTGCCATGGTGGAAATACCGTACTACCAATTGCTTTATCTTGCTTGAACTACATTTTTTATCTTTGAAAAGAGAATCATCTCTGTGCATCCCACCTACCTCCTTCCACACTGAAAACACAAACTGACAATATTGCTCTAAAATTGCACCGAGAAATTTGCAAAGACTTCCATTTGAGCTCCTGGTTCCTGGATTCCCCATTATTTGATCTAGTTCAGTCTAGCATGTTGTTTGTATTTATAAAGTGTAAAAAGACATCTGCCGCCCACCCAAACCATCATGATCTGTGGCACCTCCCCGCTGACTGCCATTCTATTTATATTAATTGAACTCAGTGTATTCGGCATACACTGCTGATTACGCTCATTTATTTCAGTTCCTAAAGACCTGAGATTTCTCTACATGCCCTTACAACATTATTCTACTCATTTGGCTCCAATTAGCTTCAGCTAACGAAAATACATTACAGCAAACCTCTGGTTAGCCATTGCTGTTTCTAATGACATAATTTGTGAGTGTTTAGTCATTGAAAGTAAAAACATTGGGAATTAACTTACAGTATCTTCTGTGGGGCTGAGAAATATTAATAGCAGGCATCTGGGCTCACTTCCTTAAAGAAGATTTGTGATTTGTATTTAACTAATAAATGTTGGCATAATTGAAGAGCTATAAGCTCCATATGTTAGATTTTTGAGGAGTTTCTGATTGCACCCTTGTTCACTTAAGTAAGAAAATGCTTTGGCATTAACACTATATCATAGTTTATTTTTATTTAATATTTTGTCATTATACTGAATGGTTAAAGCACTTATTTAAAAGAGTTTCTTAGGAACTTATTAAAAGATGCAAATTTATCCCCAAACTATAAAAATGGTATTAGTTTAGTAAACAGTTACATATTTTTAACTTAAAATTTTCTTTTAAATACACTTATTTTTCCATTGTAGTATTTTAGCTCTACAGTCTGAGATCAGAATCTTATAGCTTACATTTTAAAGCTAATAGTCTCTGAGATGAAATTTTTAAATAATGATGATTATGTCAAAGGGTCCTTTTAGGTGTAATCTATACATTTTTAAAAAATTAAGAGTGGACCGTAATAGATTCTCTAAGGAATTATACTACCTTACTCCTTATTAATTAGGAGGTTATAACCAGGAAGTTAAGCAATTTTCCTATTTTATTTTAGTCTAGGTAATTGTGCATATTGCACAATTGTCCTTCATGGTATAAAATCTAAACTTTGGTCTGTTTTGAAATATAATCAATTACCATATACTAGTCTGAGGAAATTTTATTGCTAAATTATAACCCCAAGCAAAGTCTTTCTACTTATCACTCCTTTGAAAATTTTAGTTTTTAAATGGTGTTCTAATTGCATTTTATGTTTCTCCCCCTTCTCTCCCAAACTTGAAAAGACAAGGCCAATCATAGTCAAATACTGTAAAATCTGTGCTCCCATGGTTTTTACGTAAAGTTAATAAAATAAATAAGAGACAGCTGTGCATTTCAGGAAATCACTCCATTGAGGGGTTCTGGGAATACTATAACCGCAAGTGTGAAGCTGGAGTCACCAGAAACCCTCAATGGAATTATAGCTCAATAAATCAAAATGTGCTCCTTTTTACCTTTACAGTATAACTCGGCATTCTATGTGGTGCCTATGCTTTATAACAGTTCTATTGCTATCTTTTTAATTATCATGGAACTTTTTGCTTCCTGCTCCAGAAGATTGGATTTAGAGGGGAAACTTTTGCTGTATACTTGACTGCAATGGGTCTCAAACATTTTTGGTCTGGGGACCTTGGCATGGTAATAAACCCTCTCACTTGCCACCACCAAATAAGAAAGAAAGAAATAGCAAATATGAAGAACTATGAGGCATTTTGATATCATTTCATGGAGGTATATATTAAATACATCCATGCCAGATTGTAATATCATACATGTTAATAGGTCCATGGACTGTCAGGTGGACCACCTAGAAGTCCCTGCAGATTAGTGAGTCTTGTAGTTGACTGATGGGCTGTGAGTTACTATTTTTGACAATCACCGTAATACAGTTATCATTCTTTAACTTATGTATTCCTTGGTGACAAACCTGGTGAATTATGTTTTCCCAGGAGTTTTTATTCTCATATGCTTCCATGCCTTCATTTTCCTTTAAAGTTATAGCAAAATCTTAGTTTGTTTAATGGAAAAAACACTATAGAGATTCTTCTAGGTAAACAGACCAAATGCCGCTCCCCCCCCCCCCAAAAAAAAAAGCATTAATCTACAGCCTAGGTTCAAATTATTGTTTTCATCATTTATTAACTCTATAACAATGAGCACATTACTTAGTCTTTGTACAAGGGCTTTCTGGAAAATACCCAGCCATGTAACCATCCTCAGTGTATTGACAATGCCAGGATTCTTTTCCAGATAGGCCTTGTAGGTCTCAACTTTTCCCTAAAATGGCAATAAAATTAGTACCTTTCTGCTAGAATTGAAGTGAGATTTATCAGTAAGCTTCTGCTTGCTAACTACCCAGAACTTGGTGGCTTTATATAATAATCACTTATTATGTCTGTAAGTCTATGGATTGGCTAGGAGGTTCTTCTGATCTAGAGAGGCTTGAGTAGAGATGGGTGGTTTGGATGTTTTTATTTACATGTCAATAGTTGGGAAACTAGTTGGTCTATGGAGGCCTCAGCTCATGTCTGCCAGATAAGCATGCTTCATCTACCAGATGGGCAATGTGTCTCTTACCATCCAACAGGCTAGCCCAGGATTCTTCACTTGGTGCTCTCAGGGCAGCAAAAGAGAGCAATCCATTTTCAAGCCTTTGCATGTATCATGTTCGCTAACAATACTGGACTAAAGCAAATCACATAGTTGAGCCCATATTTTAGGAGTGGAGAGAAAGACTCCTTGATAGGAGGAGTGAAAATGCTCATTGCAAAGGAGCATACAAGGATGGGTGGGATTTATGGCAGTTTTGCAGTTTGCCACATAGGGATGAGATGGCTTAGTAGTGCTGAGAGTAAAGCACTTAGAATCAGTAATTGGCATATAGTAAAAGTTCAAATATAGTAAGTAGATGGTCAGTTAACCAGCATCCATGGGGATAGGTAGATACTCGATAAATGTAGTATCTTGTTGCTTGAAAGTTACTATTAAAAATAGGCCTAACTAGAGTATTCAGGCTGGTGAACCAGAATACTTCCATGTGCCACTGAGCTAAGCTCCAAACTCTGTGAGGACAGAAGCTCTTTTGTTCAGGACCTAAGTCTCTTCATCTAGCTGTTGGGAGGGTCTGGTCCTAGCAGCCAAACCAGTACAAGGATAGTTGTTTAGCCATTCTGTAAGCCGTAAGAATGAACACTGGAACTCAGAGTTCCTAATGTCATTCACTTCCCCATATCCTACTTCCATTAAAACAAAACAAAACAAAACAAAACAAAACAAAACAAAACCAAAAATTAAGATGTCATCAAGATGGCAGCATGAGAGAGGTTTCTTGAAAACTTTCCTGAAAACTACAACAAATTGAGCAACTATAATTCAACAAAGGAATCCCTAAACAACATATAACCTCAGTTGTGAAATTCACTAAATACAAGGAAACACCTAAAGGTATGAGAAAAGGGGGCAAGCCTGGGAGAAATAAAAGGGGAAGTGCAGAAATGGGGCTGCAGAACTCAGTCTGGAGGAGGGGACAGAGAAGAAGAGAGATGGGGGCCAAGAAAAATGGGCTTGGAGCCCAGCATAATCCCAGGAGAAAGAAAGTCTGGGACACAGAAGGCAGGAAACATGGGCCTGGAACTTAGTGCAGTCCCGGGAGAAAAAACTAAGCCAGGGGTTGGCACAGAACGTGGGCCCCATGCTCAGCATGGTCCTAGGGTTGGGGGAGGGGAGGGGAACCAGGATGTAGTAGGTGCAAAACACAGCCCGGAATTCAGTATGCTTCCAGGAGAGAAAAGAACTTAGATGGTGGCACATGTGCCTTCTCTGGCCCTATACATTCCTGACTGAGGGAACAAGTTATAAGGCTGAACCCCGAACCCAGGGCAGAGACATTGGGGCATACAGAATGCCTTAGCCTGTACTGCCCTCACTGTCAGGCAGAACCAAAGACACAGAGCCTCTTCACATTTCTCTACCCTCCCAGAGCTCGCCTTTCCCCGTTCCGTTCTGTGTTCACAAGAAAGAGGCTGCAGGAGTTAGTTAGCTTCAGACTGGAAATTGCCATTATTTTGTGCCAACAAACTCCACTCCCACCCTTCCTGGCTGAAACTGGCAGGGGGTTCCAAAGAAGCTGAGACACACAGGTGCGACAGCTTCTGCCTGCAGATCCAGCACTGGGGTTTCGGAGGCACAGAGCCCCAATGCCCACCACATCTTACCAGGAGGGTGGTGCACTGAGACCAAGATGACTGGCTCAGAGAGAAGAAACTCACCTCCCAGGAAATATTGCTTCATGAGAAGACTGAAAAACCAAGGGAAAAATAAATTACGCAGCCCAAGAGAGAAAATTAAATGCTCCAGCAACACCCTCTGGGAGGCAAAAGAAAGACCTCTTCATATCTGTTGGTGGCAAGTTCCACTCTTATAGATGTCCAGAAAGATAAATGAACCAATAGCTATGAATATCCAAAAGAACAAAGCTGCTCAGAAGAAACTGAAAAATGTCCAGAACAGGAACTTAAAGACATGGAAATGTGTGATTTAAATGACACAAAACTTAAGATTACAGTTCTGAAAGAACTCAAGAAGATGCAAGAAAACTCAGGCCATTTGAAGAACTCAGAAAGAAAATTCATGAACAAAAGGAATATTTTGACAAAGAGATTGAAATTTTAAAGAAGAGCGAAGTGCAAATTTTGATGAAGAAGGCAATAAAAGAGATGAAGAATGAAATGGATAGCGTAGGAAGCAGAGCTGACCAAATGGAGCAAGTAATTAGTGATCTTGAAGATAGAAATATGAAAATGACACAGATGAAAGGAGAGACTTAAGAGTTAAAAGAAATGAAAGAACATAAAAACTATTTGACAATCAGAAAAAAACAAAACAAAGCATAAAAATAATGGGTTTCAGAAAGAGAAGAGAGCAAGAAGGGCACAGAATGTCTATTCAAACAAAAAGTCAATGAGAACTTCCCAGACTTACAGAAAGAACTGGACCCTCAAATCCAAGAAGCAAACAGGATACGTAACAACCTGAATTGAAATAGATCTTCTCCAAGACACATTATATTAAAGCTGTCAAAAATCAATGACAAAGAAAGAATTCTAAAGGCAGCCAGGGGAAAAATGACAATAACCTATAAAACAGTAGAAAGGAAATAATAAAAATTAGAACAGAACTACATATAATAGAGAACAAAAACACAATAGAAAAAATTAATGCAACAAAAAGTTGGTTCTTTGAAAAAATTAAAAAGATTGACAAATCCTTGGATCTTAGTATCACTAAGGTAAGAATAAAATAGAAAAAAACAACCAAAATAAAAATTGAAAGAGGAGAAATTACGACTTATGCCACAGAAATACGAAGGATCATATGAGAATACTATGAAGGACTATATGCCACAATTCAATAACCTAGAAGAAATGAACAAATTTCTAGAAACCTATAGCCTACCTAGACTGAATCAGAAGAACTAGATAATCTAAATAAACTGGTTAACAATAAGGAAATCAAAACAATCATCTAAAACCTTCCCAAAAGCAGAAGTCCAGAACCAGATGGCTTCACTAGCAAATTCTACCAAAAATTCAGAGGATTTAATACCTGTCTTCCTTAAACTTTTCCAAAAAATTAAAGAGGAGGCAATACTTTCAAACTCATTTTGTGAGGCCAACGTTACTCTAATACCAAAACCTGGTAAGGACAACACACACACACACACACACACACACACACACACACACACACACTCTACATTGAGCAAAGATGTAAGAATTCTAAAAAAAAAATACTAGTAACTAGCATACAACAATACATTAAAAAGATTATATATCATGATCAAGTGGGATTCATTCCAGAGGCACAAGGATGTTTCAATCTATGCAAATTGACCAATGTGATATACCGCATAAACAAAATAAAAATAAAAACCATATGATTATATCAATTGATGCAGAAATAACATGTGACAAGATATGACATCCACATATGATCAAAACACTTAATAAAATGGGTATAGAAGAAAACTACCTCAACATAATAAAGGCCATATATAACAAGCTCTCAGCTAGTATCATACTAAATGATGAAAAACTGAAACTATTTTTCTAAAATTAGGAACATGACAGAGGGATATCCTGTCACCACCGTCATTTAACATAGTACTGGAATTATTGGATCAAGATGGTGGTGTGAGAGAACATCCTCAAAACCTCTCCTGGAAATTACAAACTGAACAGCCAAAATCTGACAAGAGAATCCCCGGGTGACACAGACTTGGTGGAGAGATCCACCCTCTGCAAGAAAGCACCTAAAGGTCAGAGAAAGAAAGGTGAATGGGAGAAAAGGGGAGGGATCAGCGTGCAGAAGGAATTTCAAAAGCCTGGGGCTGGCAGAAGAAGGACTGAGGAGGTGGCCAGGGGAAATAGGTTGAGGCACAGCACAATACCAGGCAGACTGAGGAACAGACAGTGGAAGCCCCAGAAGGGGAAGAGATAAAGTGGTATCAATCCCCTGGCTCTGGCGCACTCCTGATGGAGGGTCAAGCTTGTTTGGTGATGCAGAGCTGTCTGAAATTTCATGCTCTCCTGACAGAGAGCCAGGCTTTTATTGCAGTGCATACCAGGCATGGCTGGGCACTCATAACAGAGGAGCAGGTTTATGCTGCAGAGTGCACCTGCCCCAGCCCTGAGTGCACCTGATGGAGGGACAGGCCTGTTTCACAGCGAGCCAGCACCCAGGGAGAGAAGCAACCTCAGGACAAACATCAGTGATGAACTTCCCTGTCCACACTGCTAGGCAGAAACTGTGAAGAGGGAACCTGGCTGATCCCCCTTGCCCATTCCCAAACCTCCACTACCTTATGCTGCAAACAAGCCCTGAGCCCATCCCAACAAACTCTGCCCCTGAGGGAACCAGCGGGGGGGGGGGGGCTCAGGGAAACTGTAAAACAAAGGCACAGCAGCCTCTGTCTACACAGATCTCAGAGGCAGAGAATATTATCGCTCACCACATTTCCCTAAAGAAGAAGTGCATAGAAACTAAGGCAACTGAGTCAAAAAGGAGAAACCCATCCTCCAGGAAAGCTCCAAGAATGAGGAAATCTAACAATCAAGAGAAAATACTTTAAGCTGCTGCAGCAACACCAACTGGAAAGTGAAAGAAAGACCCCTTTATATCTGCCAGGGGAAAAAAGCCCTTATGCCCAGAAACAGAAACACGTCAAGTATAATGAACTCCCTCAGTAACAAGGCATCTCAGAGAGAAAATGGAAAATCTCCAGAAAAGGAATTTATAGCTTTGGAATTATATAAACTAAGTTACACAGAATTCAAGTCTGTACTCCTAAAAATACTCACAGAGCTCAAGGAATGCTGGCTGTGTACTCAGACCCAGATAAATGATCTCAAAAAGAAAATCTCTGAACAAAAGTAACACTTTAACAAAGAGATTGAAACTATAAAAGAGAATCAAATAAAAATTCAGGAGATAAAGAATGCAATAAAAGGAATAAAACATGAATTAACCAGCATAGGAAGCAAGGTCGACCAGATGGAGGAAAGAATTAGTGAGATCGAAGATAGAAATGTGGAAATTGAACAGAAGGAGATTTGAGAACAACAATAACAGAAAAAATCTCTATAGGAATGATCTGACTCCATTAGAAAGAACAACATTAGGATAATAGGAATATCAGAAAAAAAAGAAAAAGAACAAAATTCTAATGAAAGCTTGACCAAACAAATAGCAGATGAGAACTTTCTAACCCTATGGGAAGAACTGAAACCCCAAATTCAAAAGCAAACAGGGCCCCTACCTACCTGAATCCCACCCATTCTTCTCCATGGTACACTATACTGAAGATGTCAAAAATCAAAGACTAAGAAAGAATTCTCACAGCAGCCAGGAGAAAAAAAATATATAACCTTCAAAGGAAAACCCATCAGGCTGTCATCAGACTTCTCAGCAGAAACTCTTCAAGCCAGAAAAGAGTGGAATCATATATTCAAAATATTAAAAGGAACTACTAGCCAAGAATAATCTATCCAGCAAAGTTATGTTTTAAGTATAAGGAGAAATAAAGACCTTTTCAGACATAGAGAAGCTGAGAGAATTCACCAACACAAGGCTAGCACTCCAGTAAATACTAAAGGAGGCTACTCGACGTGACACAAAAAGCCTAAATAAATGGCAACAAGTTGGGACAACAAAAACATAAAAAAGGAAGAAGTAAAGGTTTAAATTCCCCAAAGAGAATAGAAATTAAAAGTATGATCAAGAAAAGGAGCCACTACATACATGAAACTTACCTTTTCATAAACCTCATGGCAACTGCTCAAAAAACAAAACAAAACAAAAAACAAATCCCAGAACCTAGACACACAATCAATTAAAAAAAAAAGTAAAAAAGGAAACAGGGGAGTTCCCTGATGGTGTAGTGGCTTAAGGCTTCGGCATTGGCGCTGTCAGCGCTGCAGCCTGGGTTCGATTCCCAGTCAGGGAGCTACCCACATACCAAAAAGCAAAAAAAAAAAAAAAAAAAAAAAAAAAAAAAAAAAAAAAAAAAAAAAAAAAAAAAAAAAAAAAAAAAAAAAAAAGGAAACAGAAGAAAAAATCATAGAACACCATCAAACTAAAGAAAAAGACAATAAGAAACAAGCAAAGAAGAAACCAAGACTCCAAACAACTGAAAACCGGAAGATAAATGGCCATAGGAAATCTTCATATGTCAATCATCACATTAAATGTAAATGGACTGAACCCATCAATAAAAAGGCACAGAGTAGCTGACTGGATTAAAATTCAAAACTCATCCATATGCTGTCTCCAAAGGATATACCTCAGCCATAAGGATAAACACAGACTCAGAATGAAAGAGTGAAAAAAAATACTCCAAGAAAATCACATCCAGAGAAAAGCAGGAGTGGGTGTATTTATATCTGATGAAACAGACTTCAGGATAAAAAAGTAATAAAAGACAAAAATAGATATTTCATAATAATAAAAGGGACAGTACAACAAGAAGACATGACACTTATCAATATATATGCTCCCAACCAGGAAGCACCAAAATTTATAAAGCAACTACTTAATGATTTAAAAGGTGAAACTGAAAAAAAACCACAATTATAGTAGGGGACCTCAACAACCCCTTGACAATCACAGACAGATTATCCAAACATAAAATAAATAAGAAAATATCAGCTGTAAATGGTACTTTACAACAATTGGACATGATTGACATTTACAGGACACTCTACACTACAACACAAGACTACATTCTATTCTAGTGCACATGGAATATTCTCAAGGATAGATCATATGCTGGGACACAAAACTAGCCTCAGTAAATTCAAGAAAATTGGAATCATACAAAGCATATTCTCAGACCACAAAGCCTTGAAATTGGAGATCAACTGCACAAAAACAGCAGTAAAAATCCACATTTATGTGGAGATTAGACAACATGTTATTAAAAAATGACTGGATCAAAAAAATAAAAGAAGAGATTAAAAATACATAGAAATGATCGACAATGAAAATACAACATATCATAATTATTGGGATGTAGTGAAAGCAGTAGTAAAAGGGAAATTTATATCATTACAGGCCTACCTCAAGAAACAAGAAAAAGCACAAACAACCTAACATCCCAACTTAAAGAACTAGAAAAAGAAGAACAAAGAAAGCCCAAAGTCAGCAGAAGGATAGAAATAATAAAAATTAGAGCAGAACTAAATGAAATAGAGAACAGAAAAATGATAGAGAAACTTATTGCAATGAAGAGCTTGTTCTTTGAAAAAAATCAATAAAAGTGACAAACCCCTGGCTAGGCACACCAAGGAGCAAAGAGAAATAATATAAATAACCAAAATTAGAAATGAAAAAGGAGAAATTACCACTGATACCACAGAAATACAAAGGATCATATGAAGGACTATATGCCACCAAATTTAATAACCTTGAAGAAATGAACAAGTTTCTGAAACATATGGTTTACCTGGACTGAACCAAGAAAAACTGGACAATCTAAATAAACCTATCAACAGTAAGGAAATTGAAACAATCATCCAAAATCTCTCCAAAGGAAAAAACCCAGAACCAGACAGTCTCACCAATGAGTTTTATCAAGTATTCAAAGAGTAACTAATGCCTATTCTTCTCAAACTCTTCCAGAAATTTAAAGAAGAAGCAGTAATTTTCAACTCTTTCCATGAGACCAACATAACCCTAATGCCAAAGCCTGGTAAGGATAACAAAAAAGGAAAACTATAGACCAATATCTCTGATGAATACAGATGCAAAAATTTTAAATAAAATACTAGCAAATAGAATGCAACAAAACCTTGAAAAGATTATACACCATGATCAAGTGGGATTCATCCCAACATAAGGATGGTTCAACATACACAAATCAATCAATGTGATACACCACATAAACTAAAAATTAAAAACTATATGATCATATCAATTGATGCAGAAAAATCATTGGACAAGATACCACATCCATTATTTTTTTTCTTTTTGGTATGTGGGTAGCTCACTGACCAGGAATCGAACCCAGGCCACAGCGCCGGCAGTGCCAGCGCCAAAGCCTTAAGCCACTACACCATCAGGGAACTCCCCCACATCCATTTTTGATAAAAACATTTAGTAAAATAAATAAAGAAGGAAAGCAGCTCAACATAATAGAGGCCATAGATGACAAACCCTCAGCTACTATTACACTGAATGGGAAAAAGCTGAAATCTATTCTCCTAAAATCAGGTACAAGACAGAGATGTCCCCTGTTGCCAGTGCTACTCAGTATAGTACTGGAAGTTTGAGCCAGAGCAATCAGGCAAGAGAAAGGAATAACAGACATCCAAATTGGAAGAGAAAAAGTTAAACTGTAACTTTTGGCAGATGACATGATCTTTTATGTAGAAAATTCCAAAGACTCCACCAAAAAACTATTAGAAATAATAAACAAATACAATAAAGTTACAGGATATAACATCAATGTACGAAAATCAATTGCATATCTGTATACCAACAACAAAACTTCAGAAAAAGAAATGAGACAAACAATACCTTTTGCAATTGCAACAAATAGAATAAAATACATAGGAATAAACTTAACAAAGAACGTGAAGGACTTATATACTGAAAACTATAAGACACCATTAAAAGAAATTGAAGAGGACACAAAGATATGCAAAGATATTCCGTGTTCATGGACTGAAAGAATTGACATAGTTAAAATGGCTATATACTCAAAGCAATATACAACTCTTATCAAAATCCCAAGAAATTCTTTTAAGAAATAGATTAAAATATCATCAAATTTGTCTGGAATCACAAAAGTCCTCAAATTGCCTACAAGGAATCCTACAAGAAAGAAAAACAAGGCTGGAGGCATTAGACTCCCCAACTTCAATTTATACTACAAAGTTACAATAATAAAAAAAAGCATGGTATTGGTGAAAAAGAGACACACAGACTAATGGAATAAAATTGAAAACCCAGAAATAAACCCACATATATATGGACAGATAATTTTTGACTAAGGAGTGAAAAACATACAATAAAGAAAAGAAAGCCTCTTTAATAAATGGTTCTGGGAAAATTGAAAAGCTATGTCCAAAAGAATGAATCTGTACTGTGATATATCACCATATACAAAAATTAACTCAAAATAGATCAAAGGCCTCCACATAAGACTTGAAACAATAAATTGCATAGAAGAAAACATTGGTACTGTACTTATGGATCTTGTCTTCAGAGAGGAATTTGACCTCAAAGGTAAGGGAAGTAAAAGCAAAAATCAATGAATGGGACTATATCCAACTGAAAAGCTTTTGTATAGCAAAAGGAACCGTGAACAAAATAAAGAGGTAACCAACCAAATGAGAAAAGATATTTGCAGACAACATCTTCCAAAAGGGGTTAATATTCAACATTTGTTAAAAACTCATACAACTCAACAACAACAAAATACAAACAAACAATCCAATTAAAAAAGGTCCAGAGGACCTGAACAGACAATTCTTCCAAGAAGACATAGAAATGGCCAACAGATATATAAAAAAGTGCTCAACTACACTAGCTGTTAGGGTAATTCAAATAAAACCACAATGAGATATCACCTCACACCTCTTAGAATAGCTATTATCAATAAGACCAATAATAAATGTTGGAGAGGCTGTGGAAAAAAAGAAACATCATACACTGCTGGTAGGAATGTAAATTGGTATAGCCACTATGGAAAAACAGTATAGAGGTTCCTTAAAAATTAAGAATAGACTTATCATAGATGCAGCAATCCTTCTGGGTATCTAGGTGAAAAAATTGAAATACCTTTGTCCACAGAGATATATGTACCCTAAGGTTCATCACAACATTGTTCACAGTGACCAAGACATGGAAATAACTAAAGTGTCCTTTAATAGATGATTGGATAAAGAAGCTGTGGTACATATACACAATGGAATGTTACTCAGTCACAAGTAAAGATGAAATATTGCCATTTGCAACAACATGAATGAATCCTGATATAATCATGCTAAGCAAAATATGTCAGTGGCTACCTGAGGGCAAGAAGGGAGGGGGTGACAGAGGAGGGGGGAAAGAGTCAAATATAAGGTAAAGAAAGAGAACTGACACTGGGTGGTGAACACATAATGTAACAATAGATGATGAATTACAGAATTGTACACCTGGAACCTAGGTAATTCCTTCCTTTCTTTGAGATTTTTTAATTTTTCAATTACATTTTACATACAATATTATAATAGTTTCAGGTATATAGCATAGTGATGAGTCATTTACATAACTTACTAAATCTTCATTCTGATACATCTGGTTCCCCATCTAATACCATACATAGTTATTACAATGTTGCTGACTATATGCCCTATGCTGCACTTTACATCCCTGTGACTATGATTTTGTACTTCTTGATTTTTTCCCCCTTTTTACTGACTCTTCCCACCCTCCTCCCATCATCCCAACAAATGTAGTACCCATCTGATGCCACACAAAGTTACTGCAACTATATTGACTATATTCCCATGTTACACTCTATATCTTCTTGATTACTGCCTTATAACAACCAATCAAAGTTTTTCCATCCCTTTCCCTTGTTTTACCCACTCTCTCATTCCTCCTTGCATCTTAAAGAAGTCCCTCTAACATTTTTTGTAGTACTGGTTTGGTGGTGATGGACTCTTTTAACTTTTTCTTGTCTGAGAAACTCTTTATCTATCCTTCTATTTTGAATGCTAGTCTTGCTGGATACATTATTCTTGGTTGTAGATTACCTTGGTTTTTCATTACCTTGATATCTTCTGCCATTCCCTTCTGGCCTGCAGAGTTTCTGATGAGAAATCAACTGAGAGTCAAATGGGTATCCCTTTATAAGTTGCTACTTGCATTTTTCTTACTTCTTTTAAGATTTTTATCTTTTAAAAAAACTTTTGCCATTTTAATTATGATGTATCTCAGTGTGTTACTGTTTGGGATCATCTTGTTTTGGACTCTCTGTGTTTCCTGGGCTTGTATGTTGATTTCCTTCACCAGGATTGGAAAACTTTCAGTCATTATTTCTTCAAATAATTTCTTGATCCTTTGCTTTTTCTCTGCATCTTCTTGTAGACCTCTGCTGTGAATGTTGTTATCCTTAATGTTGTCCCAGAAAAATCTCAAACCATTATATTTTTATGGATTCTTGTTCCTATTTATTGTTCTGATTGGGTGTTTTCTGCTGGCTTTTCTTGCAAATCACTGTTTTGAGCTTCTACCTCACCTAGTTTGGTGACTTTTACTTCATTCTTCAGTTGAGTTAATGTAATCTTTATCTCTGCCTGGTCCTTTACAATGGTTTGTATGTCTTTCTTTATGCTTGTTATGTCTCTGTTGAAATTATCATTAAGTTCCCTAAGCATTTTTATAATCATTGTTTTGAGCTCTGTTTCTGATGGATCATCTGTTCCCATCTCTTTTACTATTTTTTTCTGTTGTTCAGATTTATTTTGAGCTCCCTTTCTCTGGTTTCCCATTCTGGCAGGCTCTCTGTTTGTATTCTGCTCCTTAACCTGACACTTGCTGCTGCAGTTTCTTTGGTGTTTGCAGCTGATACTGGCAGGGCAGAAGTCTATGGGAGAGAGGAATTTGGATCTTTGTTTTCTTCCAGGGTCTGCAGGGCCACACAGGTCTATTCTTGGTTTGCCTTGAGCTCAGATCACACCAATGTTGATCACTGCCAACCTGGGGCCTGCGAACTCAAATAGTTTTCCAAGGAAAATTGCAATGTGGGTGAGGCTGGTAGCTCACTGGAGAAATTGCTCCTGGCCTTGGTGGAAGTGGGTGAGAGGGGACCCCAGTGAGTCAGTAGGGTGGAACAAGTAAAGTTCAACAGACCAGTCAGGTTCAGATTTGGCCGTGTAAGAGTGGAGGCAACACGGAAAAGGTGGTGCTCACCAACCAGCTTCATGAGATGGTGGTGAACCCAGAAAAAATGGTGACTATCCTCCAAGCATCACTCCAAGGCCACACACCTCAGTCTGTCCCCCATATGCCTCCAACACTCCCTGAGTCACCATTTTGCTGCCAGAACCCAGGGTGAGTACCTGCGAGTGACTCTGAGTCTGCATGGGTACTTTAAGAGGATGTTTGGTTTTCCCAAAGCCTTCTGTACTGACTGGATGGTCAGAGTCCCAACTGTTTTTCACAGTCAGAAGTTGTGGGGCTCCTCTTCTCAATACCAGTGCTCTGAGCTTGGGAGGCTGGTTGGGGGCTGGGGTCCCTTACATCTCTGGGAGGAAACTCTACAGCTGACATATTCCTCCTGGTTCTCTACCATGACCAGAGGTTTAGCTCCTTTCATTTCTGCACCCCTCCTACCAGTCTTGTCATGGTCTCCTCTTTTTTGTATCCTTAGTTATAAAGACTTCTGTTCAGCTAGCCTTCAGATGGTTCTCTATGTTGATTGTTCAGTAATTTATTTGTAATTTTAATCTGTTCATGGAATAAAGCAGGCACAGTGTTTACCTACTCTGCCACCTTGGATCTCTAGGTAATTCTTACTAGCCAATGTCACCTTAGTAAGTCTAACAATAAAAAAAAAGGAAAAAATCAAGAGCCATATGACTTCATTCATATGTTTGAAAGCAACAAAGGAACATGACAAACAAAAAATAACAACTATGAACACAGACAATAGATGAATGATACCAGGGATGGTTGAGGGGAAGCGAGTAGTGGAAGAAGAAGGGGCAGTCAAATATTTGGTTATGGAAGGAGAACTGACCCTGAGTGGTGAGCACACAATGAAACACACAATTGTATTGTAGAAGTGTGCACCTGAAGCCTATATATTTTACTAACCAATGTCACCCCAATAAATTTAATTAAAAAAATAGCCTAAATAATAACTATTACCAATACTATATCATACCATACCATCAACTCTGTATTGCCTTGATATTAATATTAAAATACAGTAATTAAAAACAAAATAAGACAAACAAGGACAAACTCAATGTAACACTGTTTTGTTATAAAAATAGCTTTGTGCAATTTTAGTTAAATGGCAGTCAGTAAACATTTTAACCTAATTAACTTCACTAACATAATTTTTTTTAACTTCAACTAACTTAGAAAAACTACACATATACCCTTAAAACTGTTACAGTAGGGATAGAGAGTTGACTGGGTAGACATCACATTAGGATCATCAGGGTCTGATGCTGTAACTAGAACAGGATCAGAAGTGGATGTGGGTGGTTTTGGATCTACATCAGTAGATGATGCTGTACTGGTGAACTTGTGTGCAGCTTTCTCGAAAAAAATGAATGAATAGCAGCTTGGTTTGAGGCTCTACGCCTCTCATGCAAAGTCAGGTTTTGCATGATGTGCAGCTGCATAACATGCTGAAATTTTATTTAATTTTTATTTAAAGTATTATCTCTTTGATTTTTTTGGCCAGTTGCTTGAGAGTGCTGGTTTCTTGAGTTCCGGCTAACAGAGAGCCTGCTGTAAATATTTTCTGTTGTCCTCTTCGCCATACTTATAATTAGCACCATCCTCACGCTTCGCTCTTACCATTAGAGCAAGTTTTATGTAGTTTCTCTTTTATATATAAATGAAAAATGATATCAGTTTAGGTGCTGTGGAAATTCTGATCTTCAATTTCTAAGTCCACTGTAATATCCTCCCAGGTGGATAGTCATTACGAAAAACAAAAAACAGAGAAACTTCACTTTATCTTCCAAATGCTGCCAGAGTGATAAATTTTAAAAGTGTGGATTTTCTCTTTTATAATTTCTGACCTTCTGGTCCCACTTTTCACAATATTCTCACCTCCCCCACCCCAAATGCAACCCACATGCCTTGAATTACTGCTTGAACTTGCTGGAACATTTTGCAAATGCATTTTCTTCTGCCTAGAATGTTCTTCAGCCTCACTTAAAGAAATGGAACTTTTTGAAATGTCATGCTTTTAGAAGACTTTCCCTCATATCTCCTGCAGAGATAAAAACAAACAAACAAAAAACAAGAAGAAAAAAATCTCCTCTACTGAGTTCTCATAGCGTTCTGTCCATGCCAGAAACAACCCATGTTTACTTCATCCGGAGAACCCCTTTTAACACAGTACTCCAGAAATCTACTAACATTTCACTGCTCAACACATACACTTAAAATCTAAGGCTAGATTCTGACTATTATGAACGATTTTCTTTTTCTAACTTTTTTTGAGTGCTCTCTTTGTTCACTGTTACACAGGAACCAAAGGATAAATACAGCGAGGGGATCAATTACTCTTTAGTGGTGGGAAGAGGTGAAATAAGGGCATGAGTAGGATAGCTCAGTGAGATTAAGGGACCTGTGGTGTCAATTCAAGTAAGACTGGGAGGTTGGAAAAGGGATCTCTGTCTTTCAGAATAAATGGCAACTCCCATAGGAATATACTCATGTGCTTCTCCGTGGGAGGCCAGGATCTTTCAAAGAAAGGCAGTGAGTAGAGGGTGGGGGTTAGCTAGTAATGCTGAAAGGAAAGCAGATTAAAATAAGTCATTGTTGATTATTCGCTGCTCAAAGGAAGCGATAATATCTGACAAATTTTCTGTGTATTTTTGTTAGTACATTGTAGAGTGCAGGATGCCTAAACAGCAACAAAACACCATGAAGAACTATATCTCTGGGATGAATAAAAAGATTCATAAAGTAATACTCTGTTTTAGGTCTCAAAAGAAATACACACTTTCTCGCCCCTTAACATAAAGTGTGAGAGAACTTCTGGCCTAGGGAATAGCTTTTATCAGAAGAAATGAGTGTACTTACCCCGGTAACATGTTCTCTAACTTTCCCTGCAGTCTCAGAGGCAAGGATCTGGACACTACCTTCCTAGAGTTTGTTGCACTCCGTAGGGACTATCCAGGTTAGACAAGCGACCCAACCTGGTTGACAGGTGTCTGCTGCAGGACTATTTCAGGATAAGCCTTTTACCCTGAGATAATCTTGGTATTAGTCTCTCTTCAGGCAGGGATCCCCATCTTGGGTAATTTTGACCCCTCGGGGACTTTGCCAATATCTGGTGACATTTCTAATTGTCATACTGGACAGGGAGTGTTACTAGCATCTGAGGAGTAGAGAGCAGTGATGCTGCTCAACATCTACAAACAGGACAGTCTCTCACAACGAAGAATCATTTGGCCCCAAATGTCAAAAATGCCCTTTAGTATTGGCCTGCCTTAGATTTTTGGGTTTCCATTCCTTTATATAGTATCATATCTAAATAATAAAGTAGAGTTCTTTTATTCCCTTAGTTTTGTGATATATAATTGACATCAGCACTACAAATTTAAAGTGTACAGTGTAATAATTTTACTTATATGTATGGTGAAATGATTAGCACAAAAATTTAGTTAATATTTATTATCTCATCTAAATACCCAAAAGAGGAAAAAGAAAAAAATGTTTTCTCCTTGTAATATTTTGGAATTGCAATAATTTTATTAAATATAGCATTGAGCATTTCCTTTTCCTGAAAGGTAAAGACCTGATATAAAGTAAAAGCTAAATGATTTTGAAGAGATTTTATTTTAAATCAAACAGAAAGTGACCAATTGAACTTAAAGTGGCTCTAAAATGAATTTCCCTCAACTGGAATCTATAACTGATAGTACCTGGGTCACAGCTACATGCAGTATTTATAACTGGGACCTTCAGAATCTGAAATGGAGCCCTTGAGGCTGATATAATAGGTGAACTAGTATTGGTTTGGATTTCATTATGCTTAATAAGTATGATAAATGCCAGTCATAGATTCTTGCAAATTCAGTCCTGGGAAAATTTCCATAAAAATGTGACTCAGGTGAAACAAATGTGTTTTAAATATCTAATCTGCAGGGAACAATTTGTCCTATCTGCAAGGAATGAAACAATAATTTCAAACACATTTTGAGTCATTGGACGTCAAGGCAATACGAGGATTGCCACAGTAGCTTGCTTAAGAAAACTTTGTTCTTTTGTAGTCTCACTAGCAAGATTCTACTCAGAGAGTAAAAATGATGCCATCCAGTGAGGAGAGACATCAGGTAGCTCTGAGGGCACCGTTTTCTTTTCCTGCCCCAGACATGCCTCCCCTGGAGTGAGTAGGGCTATGGACATAGCACACAGCCCCGGACAGACCTCGTAGGGTTCCCATTTCACAAGAGGAGCTGGTGCCTGGAGTCAACCCTTTTCTCTCATTTCTCATCAGGGACGGAGGATCTCCCTTCTCCTACAGTGTTTATGGGGAGATCCTAGTGGCTTTGACATTGAACCTGTGCAACTGTTTGCCTGTTTGTTGAAAACTTGTAGAAAGAAAACAGCATAGTCTGACACAGTAATTATAGAAGATTGCAAACAATCTACATCAATGCCAGGCAGTATAAAAGTTATTTCCCCTCTAAATACCTTGATGATTTAGATGCAGAACATTCCTCTTGTATTTAGATAGAGCTGAAACTTCAGTTTCTTTCTGGACTTTTCTTTTTTTTCCTGATACATAAGGTTTCTCTGCCACATTACAAGAAAGGGAGGAAGCCTGATGACTGAAGGTGGAATTAGATAGAGGGTGAAAGGAGGAACCCCAACCCTGACCCTGGGCACCAACTTAGGGCACAGTCTGATGCTGCCATGACTGGTGCCTTAATATGATTGAATCTGGACTGACATGACAAAGGAAAGGAACTTTTTTTTTCTTCCTTATATGAAATACCAGGAAGTTCCTTGGGAGCACGTGTTTTGAGTTAGCATGGGTGATGGGTGATAGCACTATAAATGGATTCACTGCTTCAATCCGTATAGTTAAGACTAGAACCAAAGGCAGGAATGAACAGGGGAACGAATCCCAGGCAGGAGGGGAAATGATAGAGGCTCATGCCCCAGAACGATTGTCTTCAGGGAAAAGCAGGCCTGCCAGGATCCCCCATTCCTTGCCCTGAGGTGCCATGTTTTACCCCTTTGCCTCTGGCTCATCCTTCTCTCACCTACGATAGCTTTGTTGGGCCACAGAGTGAGGAAAGGAATTGCCTCTCCCCTTCTACCAGAGGGGGTTGGCTGGAGGTATGATCTGGGGCTTGGCCTAGAGCTCACTACTTAACCACAAAGTTAGAAACCTGGGGAGGCCAGGGCGAAGACCGCTTTGAGAACATCCACCTTTTCAGTCTTTAGGAGGACAGCTGGGTCTAGAAGAAGAGGGGGAACAGGACCCCACCCTGGGAGGGTCCAGTCCTCTGTCCAGGTCATCTTGTAGTTGGGGACTCACTCAGGCCATTTTTGTAGTCGGGAAGTTCCCTGGGGAATCCCAGCCCTTCCCCTGCCTTTCATGGATCTCCTATAGGAGCTCCATTTGGCCTTTCTTTTACTCTTAGTAAAACAATAAAGATAAATTAGGTAATGGCAACTCCACTTGTTTAGGTTGAGGATGGGGAGGTGAGGGATGATTTCTTTTTCCAAAGAAAGAAAACTATACAGTAGTCACTTCTCACCAAGGAGAGAAGTTTCAGGATCCCCAGTGGATGCCTGAAATCATGGATAGTGCCAAATTCTATTTATGAGTATAAACTATGTTTTCTCCTATGCACATATACCTTTTCACTTAAAGGAAGCATGCTGTAGCTTCTCTTTGGCATATCTGAATGGCCAGCATCACTACTCCTGTGCTTGGGGGCAATTATTAAGTAAAATAAGGGTGTCTTGAGCGCAATCACTGAAGTACTGTGATAGTCAATCTGATTATAGAGATTATAGACTAAGTGACTAACAGACAAGGAGCGTGTCTGGTGTGGATATGCTGGACAAAGAGATGATTCATGTCCTGGGTGGGACAGAGCGGGGTACATGAAATTTCATCATCCTACTCAGAATGGCATGCAATTCAATACTTATAAATTGTTTATTTCTGGAATTTTTCATTTAACATTTTTGGATTGCAGTCCATCGCAGGTAACTGAAACCATGGACAGCAAAACCACAAATAAAGGGGGACTATTGTATTACCTTGAAATTTTTGGATTACTTAAAAGAAAAAAGGGAGACATTTTTTCCTGACTACTGGGTTGTTTTAATTTCTCAAACTTTTTCTTTTTTTCCATTGTAAATAGGTTTCACTCATTGGTCAATTTCTTCACTTGTGTAAGGTAATGCACTATTTAACAGGCAGTTTTTAAGGTTTGCCCCCAACCTGCCTCACTCCCAGCTCCATACCTGGCAGTGAGTCATACCTGTGCTCCTCTCCCCTCTGTCCCCCAAGTCAGGTGCTTCAGTCATTCCTACCAAGAACCAAGGCTGTGTGTTGGGGGTGCTTAGAACTTCACTCACCATTTCCCCTTTTAGAAGTTGAGGGACTACTATGTAATATTTCTGAGCAAATTTTATGAAACTCCCTGCTACATAAAGATTTCGCAGTGAATTAAAACAGTTGGTGAATTAGCATAAAGAATCAACATCCTGTATCACCATTTGGATTGCTCTCTTTTTCCATAATCTCAATCCTGATGCCAGAAACCAGAATAAGTCAAAAGGGACCCCTGCACTGAAGCCAAATGAATTTGTATCCGGTCCTCATGCATCACTTACTCAGGATAGTGGAACATTTATTGCATGAATGGGAATCAGGGTGAGGGCTGATGGGTATAATGCTTTCAATTGTTTTTTAAAAGTAAGTGCTACAACGTTCTGTAATTGTGACAACTTTGAAATTGTATCTTACTGGAAATCTGCCAGCCATCAGCATCCTGATTTTGATCGGATCATTTCTTCTAGTCTTTCATCTATTCTTTGTCTTATCTCAGGAGAGGAGGTAGAAGATTGAGACCTGTGAAGTTTGTTCTTTTGATGGATGAGCACTCCAGTTTTTGTTTCTCATGAAGGTTGCTTCAGCCACAAAATACTTCATTCCATTGTTTCAATTTCAAAATGAAAGGAAGTTTATATTAAAAAGTGAACATTAGGTGGTGAACTTAATATACATCAAGTTGACAATGCACTGTAGAATTGTATGCCTGAAACCTATGTAATCCTTGCTAACAGATGTCACCCCAATAAGTCTAACAATAAAAATGAATTTAAAAAAAGTGATACTGTCTCAGTTAAGTTTGCTCATAATATAAACAAAGCCAAGATATTAATGAAAACTGTCGTAATGAACTGACACTATGAGTAATCTGTGAGCCTGAGAAGAGAAGGTTGGTAGAACGAGAATGAGGACTGGTCCATTGGCTGTGGTTGCTTGAGAGACTGCAGTAAGGGGCAAGTAGGGCTTCTTAAGTGTAGAAGTAAAAACTCATTTTTTCATTTGTTCATTCTTTCATGACAGTCCTCCTGCACATTGGTTAATATACACTAAATATCTAATATGAAAAGATGCCATATTCATCTTGACAAGGCAGGATCTGCAAACTGAGATGCCTGCAGGATCACGTAGTGAAGAGGTTGATGAAGTTGGCCAAGTGTTAGGCAATGCAGAATGGGGGGGACTTGGTCAGCCACTATGCAGGCAGCTATTACTCAACTCCTTTTCTGTTTCTGGATTTTTAAATGACTATCTATTTTCAGATTAATTTGCATGTGAACTTTCTTGATTTTAAAAGAATATGTTATTCCATTCAACATTATACTGGTGGTTCTAGCCAAGATAATTAGTCAAGGAAAACAAGGAAAGGCAACAGATTGGAAAGGAAGAAGTATAACTTTCTCTCTTCGTAAATGACATAATCTTTTATATATAAAATCTTAAGGAATCCAATAAAAAATAAAACTATGAGGACTAATAAATAAGTCTCCAGAAAAGTTACAGAATGCCAGAAAAATATACAAAAATTAATTGTATTTGTATACGCTATAATGGACAATATAAAAATAAAATTAATAAAATGAGTCTATTTACAATACCATAAAAATAAAATATAGAGGAATAAATTTAACAAAAGAAGTTCGATATGTGTGCATAAGAACTGAAAAATATCACTGAAAGAAATTGAAAAAGTCCAAATAATGGAAAGATATTGTAAGTTAAAGTACTGGCAGACAATATTCTTAAGATGGTAATACTCCCCAAATTGATTTACAATGTCAACGTTTGTAAGTAATCCTATCAAATCTTAATAAAGATGCCAGCTGCAAAACTGACAAACTAATGTTAAAATTCCTATGTAAATGCAAGATATCCAGAATAGCCAAACAATCTAGAAAAAGGAATAACAAAGTTTTAGGACTCACATCTCTAATTTGAAAACTTACTACAATGTTACAGTACTCAGGACAGTGTGGTACTGGCTCAAGGATAGACATACAGATCATCGAATAGGATTGAGGGTACAAGATGATTCAGTGGGTGAAAGGATACTCTTTCAACACATGGTGCCAGGACAAATAGATATTTACATGTCAAAGAATGACGTTAGACTCCTAAGTCACATCATATACAAAATTTTACTATGAATGAGTCGTAGAACTAAATGAAAAAGTTAAAAGTTTAAAAACTCTTAGGAGAAAATATAGGAGAAAATCTCTTTGGCTTTGGGTATCTTACGCAATCTTTTCTTAGGTATAACACCCAAAGCACAAGTGACAAAAAAGAAATACATTGGACTCTTATAAAAATTAAAAATTATATATGTTGCAAATAATACCACCAAGAAAGTGAAAGGATCCACAAAATGGAAGAAAATACTTGCAAATTACGTATCTGGTAAGGGACTTTTATCTAGAATATATAATGAATTGTTGCAACTCAATATTAAAAAGACAATTCAATTAAAAATTAGACAAAAAATCTGAGTAAACATTTTCCCAAAGAAGCTATATAAATGACCAATAAACACATGAAAACATGCTTCACAGTATTAATCATTAGGAAAATGAAAATCAAAATCACAATGAGATACCACTACACTGACACTGACATAACTAGAATAAAAAAATTTGGAGAATAACAAGAGTTCATGAAGAAATTGGACCCCTTGGACACTGCTGACGGTGATGTAAAATGGTGGAGACACTGTGAAACAGTCTGGCACTTTCTCAGAGTTAAACATGGAGTTGCCATGTGACCCCGCTATTCCACCGGTAATTCTATACTCAAGAGAAATGAACTTATGTCCACACAAGAATTTGTACATGGGTGTTCATAGCAGCATTATTGATAACAGCCCCAAAGTAAAAACAACCCAAATGTCTATTAACTAATAAAGAATTATTATTTTGCAATATAAAATAATGATGTAGTGATATAGGACACACTGTAGGTAGATCTTGAAAACATGCTCAGTGAAAGAAGGCAGTAACAGATGAATATGTAATGTAAGATCCCACTGTAAGAAATAACCAGAATAGTCAAATCTATAGAGGCAGAAAATAAATTAGTGGTTGGCTAGGGCTGTGGGGCAGGGTGTGGAATATGTTGATGGATGCAGTTTCCTTGTTGGCATGACAAAATTGTGCTAAAATTAGGTTATGAGGATGGCTATACAATTCCTTAAAATATAACTGCATGGAAAACACACACACACACACACACACACACACACACACACACACACGCGCGCACACACTATGCCAACCAAATAAAATATATTTGCAGGCTGAATTTTTCATGCAGGTCATTGATTTGTGACTCCCGTTGGGAATCAAAAAAAGACAAACAGATATTCTTGTCATTAAGTCATCTTCAGATTAGTAGGAGAGATGAGAAGATATACAAATAATTTCAACAAAAGAGAATTCTGAAAGAATTCTGAAAGAATCCATTATGATCAGTGGGGAAGTGTCATGAAGGCAGTGGCCTTGAAGAATTATTGTGTTTTAAAAAGAAAGAGAATAGGAGATTTATATCCACGTAAAACACCAAAAATCTAGTTGAACTGTGTTGATGTGATTCTAGACTTGTGCCCTAGAATGCAGTATTTTGCTAAATTCTCGATAATGGTGGTAATAAGATCAGTAATTTCCAAAAGCCAAGGCCAAATACGAGTATCACCCTGAAATAATGAACTTGTGAAATATAAGGCTAGACCTAAAATTTCATTTAAAATTTGTTACATATTATGGTAATTAAAATTTGGGGGAGTTTGACATTTTGGGCCCAGAATGGGCTCCTTTAATTACTCTGGCCACATGTGTGAGATACGAACTACATGCTCGCTTTCAATGGACATATTTAAAAATACTGTTAATTTTTTTGTATCCAGCAACATATAATTCAGGAGAAGGTTTTTTAGTTATATTTTATAAATATATTTAAGCAAATATTTAAAAAGACTTTATTTTTAATATATGTATAGCAGTCATTTAAATTAGATTTCAATTTTAACCTCATATTTTCAAATCTTAGAGCATTCTTACAAAATTATTGTTTTAAAGTTTTGATTAATAAGAACAAAATGTAATTTGGGAAATTTATTTTTAACACTTACTTCTTATGTTTATACTTATATTTATTATGAAAGTTGTTATATATTTTTTATTATTTTTTTTTTTGCAAAATGTCTGTGGCAAACAGACATTCTAATTCTAATTTATCCTTGTAAACTGAAAATTCTTCAAGAAAATCTTTTTCTTGGGAGTTTTAAGGCTTTCTGAAACTAGGTAACCTGATAATGCAATTCTTAAAGATTATTTTCTTTCAGGTCTTAATGCCTTGTATAATAAGCAGTTCTACTATGACTAGAGGATGAAGTGGTGGGTTGTCTGTTCTTAACTTGGCACCAAGACACTCTCACCTAAGGTTGAGAACCAAGCTTTTCAGAATACCCTTTGCTGTATGGTTTTGGTTAGAGTTTCCTGTTGGCAGTAATTTGTGTGAGTTGTGGAAGATGGAAGTGAAGTGGAAACCAAGTCCTTGGGAAATTGTGGTTTAAGACATGTGGCTTTGCAGACTGTGTGAACTCTTGCTTCCTGGTCACGGTGGTGGTGCTTTCTCAAGCTTCCCTGCAAACTTCAACAAGTATACAAGTTCAGAAAAGTACTCCGGTGCTTCAGGCTGATATCATTAGTAATGCTTCTGATCTCTTGGTTTTATCCTTCTAGGTCTTCACTCCCCAGCTCCCACTTCAATCATGTAAGCCCTAATTCCTATTTACATATATTTATTTTCATAATCTTATAGTGAATCTTTTGTTATGATCACACTCAGACTGATAGAGCTTTATTTTAATCTCTTAACAAACTTTGATTATTATTTTTATGAACATTCCTTGTCTCCAAAAGAATGTTTCTTCTACTTTTATCTAATTAATGTACTCTCTCCTAATATGAATTTAGCTGTAAGTCTATTTTCTATACAAGCATTGGAAATTTCTTAACATTTTTAAACCAACTTACCAACTGTTATTATCATTGATTATTATTTCTGCAATTAATTTTGACAATAATAATGAATTGTACTTAAGCTGAGTGACAGAATTTCCACATATAAGGCATGTACATTTTTTTGTTCAAGTTATATCTAGAATGCTTTTATCCACATTTGAATGTAAATTTTCAGAGCATGGCAATAAATCTGAATGACACGTCTTATTTGTATTAGTGACATTCTTATACTGATTAAATATGTTGGTAACTTATCAAACACCTGTCATCGATTATGCACAACTTCATGAATGACAATATTTCCTTAGTTCTATGATGTCTCAAATGCTAAAGGTGAAGCTAAAGTCAAACAGAAGATTTCAGCAAAATTCTGGGGAGAAATTGAAAGTACATCATGAAAGTGATGTGCAGAGGGAAGCTCAAGAAATAATCACTTTTTAACTAGTTAATATTAATTATGATTTATAAAAAGATTGAGTCTCAAAGATATATCACATATCAACAAGTATACAAGTTAAGAAAAATAGGTTGGCTTCCTTAAGTCTCACTTAGAGAAAGCTTGCTTTAGTTTCCCTCTGAAGTTCTTTGAAAGGGCGGCTTCGAAACTTCCATAATCAACTCAGCATTTTGTAGTAATTAGAATACTGAGGAAGCACTTGTCATTCTGTGTGGAAAAAAATAGATATTTGAAAAAATAAAATGTCTTCTCATAGTATCAAGATCACTCAAAGGTAAGTGGAAAGTAACTTGGCATGAGTAATAAACGTTTTCATTTATAAGATGCCAGAAATAATTTACTCTTATTTTCACTTTCTGTTTCATCTCTACGTAACTGTCCTGTAAGTACCAACACCCTATGGTATTACTGTGGAACCTGAGAGACAAAAGTTATCTGAATTAGAAGCGTATAATTATGCATGTAGAAATATATCAACATTGTACAGGCTTTTTCCAAATCCTTAGGAGAAAATTCTGTTAATCTGCTGTTTTCCAGAATGTATTCAAGATAACAAGAATAGTATCTTTGACTTTGGTCTGCCGAAAATGCGTCTAATAGGAGACAACTTCTGTGCTCAGTAATAGAACAGCAATATCAAACAGATTACTTATGAAATGCACACCTCCAGGCATCCTGGGGACAGCAGAGTTCTACTGCCAAGATTGTTTTCTTCAAGAACTTAAGCACTAATAAAAATTGGTACAGTCACATTAATCAAAAAGAAAAGTTTTTAAAGAGTTTATTTTTGAGGTTTATTGTCACTGTTCTTAGTGAATTGATAATCTTAATTGGATGTATTTGGAATTGATCCAAATTCTTATTTGGAGATTGAATTGTTTTAGTGATTAAACAAAGTAACTGAGGTCACCACCCTATTCAATAAGATACTTTTTGGCATGTAATTAATTATAATCTCATTGTAAATCCTTTTGATTTAAAGATTAATGTTGATTCTTTGCTCTGATTATGTTATTCACTTGTTTTTTTTTAATTAAAATTAAGGCATGCAACAGATCACTGCAGAAGTTCTTCAAGATGTGGATACTATTCATTTAAAGAGCCTGATTTATTCCTGAGTAAAAAAGCAATGGATTTGGAATAACTACATTGATTTTGGTATATTGTATAGGGAAGATGCATAGGGGTTATATATTTTATAACAATTATTTCATTTTAAAATGTTAATTCTATTGTTTAAATATTTAAAATATGATTATTTTCTTATATTGTTCTCCACGTATTTGTGAATCTTTTATTCATTTATTTGGTTATATGTACTTCCTTTTACACACACACACACACATACACACACACACAATTAAAAAGAAACTTAACAATGATGGCTGATTTCCTTATTTCTCTCAGGCTCAGATTAAGTACTCTCAGCAAGCTTTTCCATGATCTTTGAGACCAAATGAAATGAGTATTAAACATTTTCTTATACTAAGAGTTACTGTTCTACTTGGCAACTTACAAGTTTTATTTGGTATAAAATTTTAAAAAGAAACACCAAGAGGAATAATCCTAGAAATTAGAATTATAAATTAAAACAGTATGCTGTTTTTTTAATATGGCTATTTTACATTTTAATGTTTTACATATTTGCTAAATATAGAAATTTTCTAAGTAATACATATTATTAATTCAATATTTTCATGTATAGAATGAAAAATGACATAAAAAACTATTGTTAGGAATAGAAATGTAGGTGAAATGCAAACTGTGCTAGTTTTCTGAAGCATATGATACTCTATCATCTTTGCTAATAATAACTTGGAGGTTATTTCAGTACCATGTAGTCATAAGATTAACCCCTTGGCCTGCTTCCTACAAAATGGATGAAAAGAAGATCAAGTTGTGTTGATGGTGAAATTTAAGGCACTAATAGCTGAAGGGCCATAAAATTCACTTGCCCTCTGCCCCTCAGAACGGGCTGTTTGATTTCCATCAATATAGCGAATGTGAGAGACAACCTAAGGTCAAGAAACCAAGGGAAAGAAGGGCCAAACCACTGAGCAGAAAGACAAAAAGTAAAAATTGACAGTTATTTGAACTTCAGAGTCAATAATAGCCCAGGCATTGAATTTAAGGATGAGGCAGGGCCAGAAGGACTCTGACCAAGGAAATGGGAGGGGACTCTAACGTGTGAGAATTTCCCTTGCCTCTAGCCCCACACGGAGCTCTCAACACTGTTTTCTGTTTCTTCCAGGATCCTGGGTCAAGTACTAAGGTTTAAATTAAGTTAATGGAATGCATGTTATTACAGAGTAAACAACATTTTATTAGGTGATTTATGAAGATATATTTTAAATGTGGAAAGAGGAAGATGGCATAATTTTAGGACTCCTGTAAACTAATCAGCAACGTAAAATCTTTAGGGTCTTGTACACCTCCTCTGTAACCCCTTTGTCTACTTTAGGGCTCTTGGGGTCACATAATTTCTACAGGTGTTGATTATGTGAAGTAAACACACATTTCTAACACTGAAGGTGCCAAAATGGTCTAAATGGAATCTGACATTTCCACTTTCACTTCCCAGTGTCTATTCTATTTCCACTACACAGAAATTTTCTGAACAGGTGCTTCAGGTGGGGACTAGTTCTCAAACATTCCCTTAATGCTAGAGCTCAAAAGTAACCTTCTAATCTAATCCCTTCAATATTAAATCTTCTGTTTTAATGATATGTAAAAAATATTTCACTGTGTTCATTATACATTAGGTAAATTCTATAGCTGCTGCTATGCAGTCAAGGTACTCAAATCTTCAATAAGACATTAAAACTAATAGCATGTTATTTTTTTCTAAACCAATTATCTACTAATCTCATGCTATATTCTCTTTGTTATGTATGGAGGTTACCACAATATTCATGAAGTTCTCAGTTTCAATAAGTTAAGGAGAAGAAAGTGTCATATTAACCACACAGGCATTTTCTCTCATTCTCAATATTCTGAAATAACTTGAGGATATTTGGGGTTCTGAATGTGTCCTAGAGAAATCTGTTTTGCAAATTTTCTAGTTATAGAACTGAAATCTGATCCTTTAGTGGAAATAAAATTGCCTATTTCTATAATATATTGCGTAATCTCAGGTCAGTAAAAATCAACCAGAATATTCATACAACACTGATCTTCCTCAGATATGATTTTTTTCTTTTTCACAATGGCAACGTTTTTTCTACTAATAGTACTCACATAAGGAAACTGCTAAATTCACCACAGGATGTTCTAAAGGGGTGGTCCATGTGTCTTAATCAGGCATTTAACTGATAATAAGTAAATAAATATAATATGAAGTCAAGTATAAGTAGGATTATAGACCATGAATTCAACTAACGTTAACTTATATAAACCATTGAGTTGGGACATTCATTCTAAATTTACTTATAATATGTCTAAACTTACTTAAGAAAAATACATAACTTTGATTATTTTCTACTAGTAGTTGAGAAGATTAATTAATTATAATGATGAAGCATGATTTATTAAGTCTTTTTATCCTAGGTTTTTGAAAAAATTTTACTAGGGATGGAGATAATAAACATTATTATTCCATCATTCATCTATCCACCCATACACACTTGCATACCTACATAATATAGAGCTTATAATGTTACATGTTCTGTCCCATGATCTGGAAATATGACAGTGATTTAGATAATTACCTGTTCTCAAGATGGTTATAGTCCATATTTAGGAAATATTTGAGTAGCTGACACTATCTGACACCTTTTCTTAGCACTGATTTGTACAACCATGAAGTTTGGAGGAAACTGATGTTAAACTAACTATGGCATTCACTCTCTCTGATTTCGCTGTGCCATGGGACATAAGCTGGTACAACCAAAGTAAATTTTGCTTGGAATTCAGTTAATGATGCTATATCTCTGATTATAACTTTCTAGGTTAGACAGAATCATAGGGTAGTAAAACAGATAAAACCCACGTGACATTTAGCCAATAAACGGGCCAGATATCCTAGTATATTTGGTCAACCTATCATGATATCATCCAATAAAATGGACATTAGACAATCTGCAACTTATTTGCTTTTTAAAACACAAGGAACTAGAAATCAATTTGCCTTGTTATTGGATTTAAAAAAAGCCATTAATTCTAAAAATAACAAAATCTGTTAATGCATTCTTCTTAATAAAATCTGGGCAATGATTCGATATAAAATCACTGATTAAAGCAGGACAGGAATTCATATCCATATCTTTAAGAGTTACCAGAAAGATTTATTTGCTTAGTTATTGAAAAATAAAATAGTAATATATTTAGAATACACAATGTAACGATTTGATGTATGTATATATTGTGAAAGGATTTCCACGATCAAGTTAATTAATACATCCATCATCTCACATATTTAACTTTTTTCTTTAATGAAGTTCTATTCTTTTGGTGAATTTTATTCTCACAATACAGTCTTATTAACTATAGTCACCACATTATAAATTAGATTCTCAGACTTTATTCATGTTATAACTGAAGTTATCAACCTCTCCTAATTTCCCTGGCTACCTAGCCCTTGGCAACCATTCTGCACTATGAGTTTGCCCCCCCTTTTTTCTTTTAGATTCCACATGCAAGTGATACTTTTACCAGAAATGGTGATTTTTTTCCTTGGTTCTTGTCTCTTGAAGAAAAGAATTTAGTCAAGAGACAGAGTTTGTGACAATACAGGAAAGTTAAAAGTTAAAGAAAGTACGCTTAGAGCCATAGAGCAGCCTGACCCTTATATTGTTTGGGGGATTTTCTATCTATAGGTGGAAGTTTCTCCCCCTTTCCCTCTTTTGTGTTTAATTTGAAAGAAGCAAAGCTACACAACAGCATAATTCTGGGAAGCAGGACTTATGATGGGATAAGTGGGGTTATTTTCTCTTTGTCTTGCATTTCTCTGATCATCTTATTTTTCCTATTTGAGGATAGCTGATAATGGCCCAGTGTTGACTCCTTATTCTGCATTTCTTCCTAAGAACTTGATCTCCTTATTTTAGGGGTATCCAGTGGTGGTGCAGGCAATAGGCCAGTTCCTGTCTTTGCATTCCTTTCCTCCTTAATTTAGGGATACCTGTTAATGGGCCTCCTAACAGGCAAGTTCCTTTCATTGCATTCCTTTTAATTTAGAGGCAGCTGGTAATGAACAGGGGCAATTTTCCCTTACCTGCTCATATCTACCTTCCTGCCTATTCCGTCAATACTTACTATTATAGTATTTGTCTCTCCCTGTCTGGCTTATTTCACTTAGCATAACGCCAGTTCAGATTCACCACATAGTGGCAAATTGCAGGCTTTCTGTCCTTTTTAAGACTAAATTGTCCATTGTATACAAATGTCACATTTTCTTTATCCATTCATTTGTTGACAGACACTTACCTTCTTCCCATACTTTGTGAATAATGCTTCAGTGAACATTAGAGTACACATATCTTCATGATTTTGGATATATGGATAGTGATTTTGGATAGTGGTTTCTTTGGATGTATTTCCAGAAGTGCGATTGCTAGATCATATGATGGTTCTATTTTTAATTTTTTAAAAGACGCTCCATACTTTTTTTTTTATAGTGATTGTCTCAGTTTATATTTCCACCAACAACATCCAAGGTTTCCCTTTACTTCACATTCTTGCCAGGTTTTATCTCATGTCTTTTTTATGATAGACATTTTAACGGATTTGCATCCTGGTTTTGACTTGCATTTCCCTGATGATTAGTGACATTGAGCACCTCTTTGTATACCTGTTGGCTATTTGGATGTATTCTTTAGAAAAATGTCCATTAAGGTACTTGTGAATTTTTAAATTAGGTTATTTTTTTTCTTTTCTTTCTTTTTCTTCTTTTCTATTGAGAGGTATGAGTTCCTTGTATAGTTTTGAATTAAATCCTTTATTGGATATGTGCTTTGCAAATATTTTCTCCTATTGCATAGGTTGCCTTCATTTTGGTGATTGGTTCCTTTGAAGTACAAAAACATTTTAGTTGGATGTAGTCCCACTTGTTTATTTTTGCTTTTGCTGCCTTTGCTTTTAGTGTAAAAAAGATATTGCTAAGGCTTATATCGTGCAGCTTACCACCTATATTTTATTGTAAGAGTTTTACGGTTTCAGGTCTTATGTTCAAGTTTTTAATCCATTTTGAGTTGCTTAGGGAGTGGTGCTAAGATATGGGTTCAGTTTCATTTTTTTGCATGTGGATATCTAGTTTTCCCAACACTATTTATTTATTTATTTATTTTTTCTGATTCACAGAGTTTTTATTTCTATTATTTATTTATTTATTTTTAAAATTCATTTTTATTCTTAGACTTATTGGCGTGACATCTGTTAGCAAGGATTGCATAGGTTTCAGGCATACAATTCTACAGTGCATTGTCAACTTGACGTATAATAAGTTCACCACCTAATGTGACTTCTCTTTCCATCAGCATATATTTAGCTACCCCTTTCTCCCCTCCCCTCCCCACTCATCCCCAAATAAACATTAAACTATTGATTGTGTCCATGGGTTATTTGTTTGTTTGTTCGTTTCTTTTTTCTTTGTTGCTTTCAGTTTTATATTCTGCATATGAGTGAAGTCATACAGTTCTTTTTTTTTTCTGTCTGGCTTATTTCACTAAGCATGATGATCTCCAGGTCTATCCATTTTGTTGCAAATGGCACTATTTCATCTTTTCTTATAGCTGAGTAATATTCCATTGTGTATATGTACTATAGCTTCTTTATCCAGTCATCTGTCGCAGGGCACTTGGATTGTTTCCATGTTTTGGCCACCGTGAACAGCGCTGCGATGAACATTGGGGTTTGTAAGTCTTTGTGGACAAAGGTTTTCGAGTTTCTGTGGGTAGATTCCCAGAAGGGGGATTGCTGGGTCATATGGTAATTCCATTCCCAATTTTCTGAGGAACCTCCACACTGCCTTCCACAGTGGTTGTACCAGTTTGCACTCCCACCAGCAGTGTACCAGAGTTCCTTTTTCTCCACATCCTCTCCAGCACTTGTTATTCCTTGTCTTGTTGATAACAGCCATTCTCACAGGTGTAAGGTGGTATCTCATTGTGGTTTTGATTTGCATTTCCCTGATAGCTAATGAGGATGAGCATTTTTTCATATGTCTGCTGGCCATTTGTATTTCTTTGTGAGAGAAGTGTCTGTTTAGTTCTTCTGCCCACTTTTTAATTGGGTTGTTCCTTTTTGTGTTGTTAAGTCTTATTAGTTCTTTATATATTCTAGATATTAGACCCTTATCTGATGTGTTATTTGCAAATATTTTCTCCCATTCAGTTGGCTGTCTCTTTGCCTTGTTGATGGTTTCTTTTGCTGTGCAGAAGCTTTTTAGTTTGATATAGTCCCATTCATTTATTCTTGCTTTTACTTTCCTTGCCTTTGAGGTCAGGTTCATGAAGTCTTCTTTGAGTCCTAGGTCTATAAGCTTAGTACCAATGTCTTCTATACAGTTTATTGTTGCAGGTCTGATATGAAGGTCTTTAATCCATTTTGAGTTAATTTTTGGTAAGGAAAGAGTTCACAGCTCAGGTTCATTCTTTTGCTCATGTTTTTCCAGTTTTCCCAGCACCACCTACTAACGAGGCTGTCTTTTCCCCATTGTATGGTTTTTGCTCCTTTATCGAAAATTATTTGTCCATAAATTTGTGGGTTTATTTCTGGGTTTTCAGTTCTATTTCATTGGTCTATATTTCTGTTTTTCTGCCAATACCAAGCTGTTTTGACTATTGATGCTTTGTAATATAAATTGAAGTTGGGGAGTGTAATACTACCAGCCTCATTCTTTTTATGTAGTATTGCTTTGGCAATTTGAGGTCTTTTATGGTTCCATATAAATCTAATAATTCTTTTATCTATTTCACGAAAGTATGATTGTGGGATTTTGATGGGTATTGCATTAAATCTGTAGATTGCTTTGGACAGAATGGCCATTTTAACAATGTTAAGTCTTCCTATCCATGTATAGGGGAAATTTTTCCACCTCTTAAAGTCTGTTTCAATTTCTTTCAGAAGTGTCTTATAGTTTTCTGTGTATAAGTCTGTCACGTTCTTTGTTAAGTTAATTCCCAGGTAGTTCATTCTTTTTGTTGTGATAGCAAAAGGAATTGACTCCCTCATTTCTTTTTCTGAAGATTCGTTGTTTGTATATAGGAATGCTGTTGATTTTTATACATTGATTGTGTATCCTGCGACTTTACTATATTCATTTATTGTTTCTAATAGTTTCCTGGTGGAATCTTTGGTATTTTTTTATATAAAGGATCATGTCATCTGCAAATAGTGACAATTTGACCTCTTCTTTCCCAATTTGGTTGTCTTTTATTCCTTTCTCTTGCCTGATTGCTGTGGTTAGAACTTCCAGTACCATATTGAATAGCAGTGGTGACAGGGGGCATCCCTGTCTTGTTCTGGATTTTAGGGGAATAGGCTTCAGCTTTTCCCCATTCAGTATGATGTTAGCTGAGCGTTTGTCATATATGGCCTTTATTATGTTGAGATACTTTTCTTCTATACCTATTTTATTTAGTGTTTTGATCATAAATGGATGTTGTATCTTGTCAAAAGCTTTTTCTGCATTAATTGATATGACCATATGGTCTTTACCTTTTATTTGGTTTATGTGGTGTATCACACTGATTAATTTTTGTATGTTGAACCATCCTTGTGCTTCCAGGATGAATCCCACTTGATCATGATGTATGATCATTTTGATGCATTGTTGTATTCTATTTGCTAATATTTTGTTTAGGATTTTTACATCTGTGTTCATCAGAGATATTGGTCTATAGTTTTCTTTCTTTGAGTAGTTTTTACCAGACTTTTGTATTAGGGTAATGTTGGCCTCATAGAATGAATTAGAAAGTATTGCATCCTCTTCAAATTTTTGGAAGAGTCTGAGGAGGATAGGTATTAATTCTTCTTTGAATGCTTGGTAGAACTCATTGGTGAGACTATCTGGTCCAAGGCTTTTGCCTTTAGGGATATTATGGATAGTCATTTCAATCTCTTTGCTATTGATTAGTCTATTTAGATTATCCAGTTCTTGGTTCAGTCTTGGTAGGGTATAAATTTCTAGAAACTTTTCCATTTCTTCTAAGTTGTTAAATTTTGTGGAATAAAGTCCTTCATAATATTTTCTTATACTCCTTTGTATTTCTGTGGTATCAGTGGTAATTTGTCCCTTTTTATTTCTAATTTTGGATATTTGTGTCCTTTCTTTTCATCCTTTGTTTAGTCTAGCCAGGAGTTTGTCAATTTTGTTGACTTTCTCAAAGAACCAGATCTTTGTAATACTAATTTTTTCTATTGTCCTTCTGTTCTCTAATTGGTTTAGGTCTGCTTTAATTTTTATTATTTCTTTCCTTTTGCTCACTTTGGGTTTTGTCTGCTCTTCTTTTTCTAGTTCTTTAAGATAGGATACTAAGGTGTTTACTTGTGATTTTTCTTGTTTCTTAAGATAGACCTGTAGTGATATAAATTTCCCTCTTATTACCACTTTTGCTGTGTCCCAATAATTCTGATATGTTGTATTTTCATTGTCATTAGTTTCTACATATTTTTTAGTCTTGTCTTTTATTTTTTCTTTTATCCAGTCATTTTTAAATAAGATTCAACACTATTTATTGAAGAGACTATTCTTTCTCCATTGTATTATATAGTCTTGTCACCTTTATAAAAAATAGACCAATTAAGCATGAACTTTTTTTCTGGGGTCTTGATTCTCTTCTATTGAATTATGTGTTTGTTTTTATGATAATACCATGCAATTTTTATTGTATAGCTTTGTAATCGAAATTAGGCGATATGAGGTCTCCAGTTTTGTTCCTTTTTCTCAGAATTGCTTTAAGTATTTGGAGTTGTTTTTGGTTCCATAATTTCAGAATTTTTAAATACTGTGAAAAATGCCATTAAAAATTTTATAGGCTATGTAATTTTTGCTAACCAATGTCATCCCAATAAGTTGAACAAGAAAAAAATATTAAAAAAATTTTTATAGGATTGTGTTAAATATGTATATTACCATATTTTGCCATGTATAATGCATTCCTATGTATAATACACACCCATGTTTTAGGCCAAGCTTTCAAGGAAAAGTCTTTTGTTTTAATTTTTTAATCAATTTTTATTTTTATATTTAGGTACTTGTTTTTTGTATTGTAAAATAATTTTGGCATTTAATTTTTAACATTATTGTACAAGAAATTTTATGTAACAAAAATTATAAAACACAAGAATAATGTATAAAATTTTTTATATAAAAAACCGATTATTGTATTCCTTGGTGTTATTTTGTGTGTGGATATTGTTATTCATTTCTAGAGTTATACTAATAAGCATAAATAAAATAATTGAAAACATTTATGTGGATATAGAATTTGTACTATCCATGTATAATGCACATCCTTATTTTTCCCTCAGAAATTTGGACAAAAACTGTGCATTATACATGGCAAAATATGATACTTTGGGTAGCATGGACATTTTTAACAGTATTAATTCTTCCAGTCCATAGTGTAGAATATCTTCACAATTATTTATGTCTTCTCCAATTTTTTTTATCAATCTTCTGTACTTTTCAGTGTACTAATCTTTCACTTCCTTGGTTAAATTTATTTCTATTTTATTGTTTTTCATGCTGTTGCAAATGGGATTGTTTTCTTAACTTTTCGTTAGTTGTTAGTATACAGAAATGCAATTGATTTTTGTATATTGATTTTGCTCCCAGAGGATTATTAATTTCCTGTCCTTTCAGCTCTCTGGTGCAGGCTAATTGGAAGCAATTAGGCAGAGGCTGGAAAATGAGAACGTTATGTAGAGTCTAGTCTCTATTAGGGAGAAATTGGAAGCTGGATGTTTTTGCTTACTTTCTCTGAGCTGAGCCAGAGGAAATAGCTGTTGGGAGTGCTTGTGTGCCCAAGGAGAATTGCGTCTTTGCTTTGTGTGGTCTCAGGGAATTTGTGAATGCCAACCCTTATTAGCTCCCAGAGCTAGGTTATTCGGGAGCCAGCCCCTTGGGAGGAAGCTGTAACATTTAGGGGGCTAAAAGTGTGGACAAGCTCCTTCTAGGAGAAGCTTAAGACTTGGTTTTACGGTTGGAGCTAATGAGGAGGAGACAGAGGATGATGTGCCTATCAGCTCCATCCTAGGAAGATCCTGGCCAGCTTCCACATGGAGGCTAACTAGAAGTGAGAACCTCAGGCAGCAGCTGGGAACGTATGTGGAGAGAAACTGGGAGATGGGCAATTTTGTCTACTCCCTCTCAGCCCAAGGGAGATACCTGTAGGAAGTGCTTGTGCACCATTTAAAAAGTGCATTTTTCATTTTATATAGTCCTGTGGGACTCACAAATAATGAGCCCTGTTGGCTATCGGAGCTAGGTGATTTGGGGGACCATCCCCCAGGGGGCAGCTATAAAAGTTGGAGTGTGAAAAGTACAAAGTCCTTCTTTCCAGGATAAAGCTGGTGACTTGGCTTTATTGTTGGAGTGAGCCAGAGAAAGAAGATGGGGAAAGATCCTATTTGTTCTTTTGGGCTCTGGGGAGGATCTCAATCAGCATGGAGTTGTGGGCTAATTAGCATGCAGACCCTCAGGCAGCAGCTGGTGAAGGATGCAATAAACCCCTTTCAGGGCAAAACTGGGAGAAGGAGGTTTAGTCTGCTCCCCCAGCACTGAGCCTGTGGGATAGTCACTGGAAGTGCTCAGGTGACTGTTTCCTGCTCCTCTGTTTGCTATAGTTCTGCTAGATTTGTGGACGGAAGGCCCACTGGCTTTCAGAGCTAGGTGATTTGGGGTCATTTTCCTAAGCGGGGTAGGGGGGGATTCAAACTTTCAGCTCTTGAGAGAGAAACTGGGAGTTTGGGGTCTTTCTGAATAAAAGCACTGTTCCAGGAGTGGGGCTTATGCTGAGAGGATATCTCAGTCTTTCCTACCCATTTTGAGGTAGGAATTTTCTCAGGCATCTGGCATAGGAGCCACTAAACTGGTTTCAGAATTTCTCTAGAGGGAATGTAAAGGTGAGACTGTATTTTCTATTTTCAGAATTTAACACTAAGTTTACTTCGATTCAACAATGTAACTTAGCTTAAAAACTTTAAAAACTTCCTCCCCTCCTGCCACCTTAACGACTGTTTATTCAAGACTGTGGCCTTTAATGGTCCTGCATTTCTCGAGGCTACATACATGCTTACCTCTGAAACTAAGCAGAGTCTGAGATGTGCCTTTGTTTCCTTTATTAGATCTCAGGGCCCAGGATTTCCTCTCCCCCTGTCCCCCACTTTCCTTTGTTTTGCTTCTTCTTACGAACCTATAAAAATCTTCTGGCCTTCCTAAGAACAGAGAAGATGGCCTTTGGGACAGGAGTCTGGTATTCTTCTGGAATGCTGGCATTTTGAATAAACCCGTTTTTCATTCCACTAACCTTGTCTCTTGATTATTGGCTTACCGGTGACAGGCAGCTGGAACTTAGGTTGGTAAAAGGAATTAATCTGTTTGTGTTTGGTTCATCCATTGAAGGAGGAAAATTCATGAGCCTCCTATGGTGCCATCTTGGTGACATCATCAGAAAGATTTAATAAGAATAAAAATTCTCTTTAATCTATTTGGGAGGTTTTAACAATTGGGTGTAAAGCCAAAAAAGGGAGAAGCAGAGGCAAAAGACTCAAGTAGTATGAAATATGTAGTTGAGTAGGTGAGAATTATAATAAGACTTAGCAGTCATTTAGTACATAGGATTTGGAATGTAATCCCATTTTTCTTGGTGGGAACTGACACAACTTACACGTTTGGTAAGCTCTTCTGCAGCTGTAGGGGACAGCCTGAACAACACTGATCACCCCTTTTCAGATGGACTGTATGTGGAGACTAGGATTGGCCTCTAATAATTAATGGCATCTAATAAGATAGTTGGAGAGTACTATGAAAGACCCTGGGCCATATAAAATTGTACTCACCTACAGAAGAGATCATCCTGGACAAGTCTAGCGGTGGATCGAAACAAATGCTAATGCTAATTGGATAGAGACAAAGCCAAACTCTAGGTGTTTGGTCTGTTGGCAAAATTAAAAAGTATTCTAGAATAGAACTTCTCAAACAATCTTTGGGGAAATCCAGATTTTTGCTTTTTTTTTATATGACTCTTCTGTCTTGGTTGATACTTTTGTAAGATACAATACAAATTCATTACTGGAAAATTCAAATACAACCCTCCATTTAAAAAATTATTAATATATTCAACAGACATGAAATACTCTATCAACTTGTACGAAAGTTTCTAAAAGTCAGTAGTCTATGTATAATTATATATAGCATATATATGGGTTTGGACAATTAATTTCATGAACTCATCCTAAAAGAAGTGCTACATACCTCATAGCTGAATATCACTACGGTCACCTTCGAAGTACTGCCCTTGGGAAGCTACTTACTGATGCCAGCCTTTAGTCCACCCTTCAAGCAATTTTAAAACACTTTCTGAAATGGCCATCAGATCTGTCGTCTACCCGAAATCTGACAATTCAGTTTGTGGACTTGCCAACGTAAGCGCATGGTGGCAAGTCCACAAACTGAATTGTCAGATTTCGGGTAGACGACAGCTCTGATGGCCATTTCAGAAAGTGTTCCAAAATTGCTTTGAAGGGTGGATTAGGTGCTGGCCTCTTTGCATAGCTTCCCAAGGGGAGTACTTTGAAGGTGACCATAGTGATATTCAGCAATGATTCATGTAGCACTTTTTCTAGGATAAATTCATGAAATTAATTGTCCAACCTTATACAGTTCTCAAGGGTAAATTAAATGTTTTTATTAATAAGATGAAATAATTCCATGTGGTGGTGCTGTCCTGTGAAAATCTCAAGGTATTCTTTTTTTACACCTCAGTTTTGGGGCCACATACCCACTCAAGAGAATTGGTATACTGCAGAGAGCAAATTGATTTAAGACATTTTTGAGGTCAAAAATCAGGTGAAAAATATCTCTTTGTTAGAGGAGGTCATGGAGAGGACATGACCTCCAGTTGACCTAAGAGCTGAACCAGAGCAATGGAGGTTTCTCACCCCCTCCCCAGTCCTTGGAATGTATGATCTTCATACCATTTCACACAGTGGGAATTCTTCCCAAGGACACAGGCTTGAGAGAGTAATTTGTTGCTGAGACCATCTGGTCTGTATACATGATTTAACCTACTTAAGTCCTCTCTGTAAAATTTTAAAATTCTGGCTGGCAGGTGTGGAGATCTACTTGTCTTTCAGACACCCAAGATGAGTCTCATAAGAAAGTTTCCCTCCTTAATAAAATAGACACCTACTAATCTGGAGTAGCCTGCTTCTTTCTAGGTCTCTTCTTGTCCTCTGTGTATAGAGGCCAGTTTCAGATTCCACAAGGGAAATGCCCACAGTTGTGAACCAACTCGGTTAGTTCACCTCTTTTAAGATGATAAAAGAGGACATTAACTTCACTTTTGAAGCTTGAAATAATATAAGGAAAGAAATACTACTAAATAAAATAGCTGAGAAAGTGGTAACATAAAACCTATCATTTAGGGCTATCTTGAATATAAAATAAAACGAGAGTTGGTTGACAAAAGTTTTACTGATATATACATGAAAATGTTTTGTTTATAAATGGGGTTAGTTGATTATTTTAGTCTGAAAGGATAAAGAAGTCATTCCTGATCTTTGGCCACCAATTTTTCTATAATGGCAGATCAGGAAAAAGAATGAATATTGGGTGTTGAGACTGAAGATGTCACGTTAGCTAAGTTATCAGGGAGTTTCTATGATGAGGGGCTTGGATTTGATTCCGTGGAAAATGGAGAGCAGTTCCATAATTTTAAATAGAATTACATGATCTGACTGCATTGTTTGTTTGTTTGCTTGTTTTTTTTATTTTTTTTGAAAAATTGTCTTGCAGTGGATTGCGGATGGGATAGGGGAAGTGATCATAAGTATTAGAGCCAAACAGGCAGTTGGCTGGAGTTGAAATACAGGCAAAAGATAACAGATCTGAACTAACACAGCAACAGTGGTATTAGACTCAGACAACAGATTTAGGCTCTTTGAATAGTGAAATCAGCATTTAATGGTGACTGATAATAGGATAAGGTGGTGAGGGAGAGGTAGAATCCAGGGTAATTTTCAGGTTTCTGTCTTGGTCAGATGGAAGTGTTGATGCATTTTATAGTCATGAAAACACTGGAAAAAGAGTAAGGAGGAGGAGGGAAGAGATTGATTCAATTTTGGCTACGTTGGATTTGAGATTTTTGTGGATACTGGAACTAATTATGAGTAATTGCCTAAAGGATAGCTCTTTTGACTTTTGGAGTGTGGTAACTTGGAAAATGATAATTATATAAACAGTTTTAGCAGACTTTTTTTGAGACTTTGGTCTACAAAAATTGCAAAGATTTAAAACAGATTCAATGTTTTCCTTCAAATCCTCTTTATGCAATAGTCATGTTTTGAAATCAGAAAGAATTAAGATGCTGGCTGGGATAATACTGATTTCAGATTCAACTGATATCTAAAATTAAGAAGAAAAAAACAAACATTGAATCTATGAAGCCTTAGTTTTCTCTGAAGTTTCTCCATTGGAATGAAAATATATATACAATCAGTATTTATCCACTGTGATGAGTTTTGACTATTTTAAATTTGCACTCTGTGTTTAAAGAGGAATGTGAAAAACTCTATCCAGTCAAGATGGAGGAGGAAAAAAAAAAGAAATGTGAAAAGCGAACACTCTTAAATAACAAAAATTAATACGAAGAAGTGAAGATGGGATCTGTAATGACTTCTGAAGAAGTTAGAATCATCTATGTATAGAATTATATATGTGTCCAGTTGGTTCTGTTCCTCTGAAGAAGCATGGCTAATAGAGGTTATTTAATAAAAATGATAACATTGACATAGAAAGTTCTATATTTTTGAAAAAAAGTAGTGATAAATTTGCAACTTAGTTCTTGGAGAACACAGTGTAGATTAAACAGAAATTGATAATGGTTGAAAAATTTTTTTTGTACTTTATTTATTTATTTTGATATTCACTATTACTTTATATTAATTTCAGGTGTGAAGCATAGTGGTTAGACATTTATATATTGTAAGATGTGATCCACCTGACTAGTCTAATACCTACCTGGCACTTTGCATAGTTATTACCACATTATTGACTATATTCCCTATGCTTTATTTTACATCCCCATGACTATTTTGTAACTACTGATTTGTACTTCTTAATCCCCTCACCTTTTTCACCTTGTCCCCAACACTCCTCCCATCTATCACCCCAATAAATCTAGTACCCATCTGACACCATACATGGTTATTACAATGTTGTTGACTATATTCCTTGTGCTGTACCCTACATGCCCATGACTACTGTGTAACAATCAATTTGAACTTACAACCTTTTCCCATTTTTCACTCACCCTCAAACCCCTTCCCATCTGGCAACCATAAAAATATTTTCTGTATTTATGCGTTTGTTTCTGTTTTGTTTGTTTGTTTATTTTGTTCTTTAGATCCCACATATAAGTGATATCACATTGCATCTGTCTTTGTCTGACACTCTCCACTCAACACAACACCCTCCATCAAGGCCACTGCAGATGGCAAGAACCCATTCCCTTCCACGGCCAAACAATATGCCATTGTATATATGTACCATCCCCTCTTAATCTATTCATCCATGGGTGGACACCCAGGCTGCCTCTATATCTTAGCCCTTGTAAACAATACTGCAATGAACATATGGATGCATTTGTTTTCTCAAAGTAGCAGTTTGTGTTTCTTCAGATAAATCTCGGCAGTAGAATTACTGGATTCTTCTTTTTATCTTGTTTTAGCCTTTGTTTTAAAGTCTATTTTGTTGATATATGTATTGCTAACTCCGCTTTTTTGTTTGTTTCCATTTTCATGAATTTCTTTTCCCCATCCTTTTATTTTCAGTCTGTATGTGCCTTTTGACCTGAAGTGGGATTCTTGCAGGTAGTATATGTATCGGTCTTGTTTTCTTATCCACTCAGGCACCCTATCTTTTGATTAGAGCATTTAATTCATTTACATTTAAAGTAATTATTGATAGTAGTTATTGCCATTTTATTGTTCATATTTTTTATCTTTTTATTCTTTTTATCTTAAAGAAGTACCTCTAATGGTCCTTGCAATATTGGTTAAATAATGATAAACTTCTTTAGCTTTTTCTTTTCTGGGAAGCACTTTATCCTTCAATTCTAAATTATAGCTTTGCTGTATAGAGTGATCTTGGTTGCAGATCTTTGCTTTTCATCACTTTAAAGATTTTGTGCCAATCCCTCTGGCCTGCAAAATTGCTGTTGCGAAATCCACTCATAGTTTTATGGGAAGTCTTTGTAGGGAACTACTTTTCTCTTCCTGCTTTTAAAATTCTCCCTTTGTCTTTAATCTTTGGTATTTTAATTATGATGTGTGTCAGTGTGAGCCTGTTTTGGTTCATATTGTTTGCAACTCTGTGCTTCTAGGGCTTGTATATCTATTTCTTTCTCCAGGTTAGAAAAGTCTTCAGTAATTATTTCTTCAAATTAATTTTCAATTCCTTACTCTCTTTCTTTTCCTTCTGGCATGCCTATGATGCAAATGTTGGTATGCTTGATGTTGTCCCAGAGGCCCTTTAAACTATCCTCATTTTTTGGGATTCTCTTTTCTTTTTGCTTTCTGATTGAGTGTTTTCTATTACCTTACCTTCAAAATTCCTGATTCAGTCCTCTGCTTCTTCTAATCTACTGATGATTTCCTCTAATATATTTTGTATTTTGGTTATTGTATTCTTCATTTCTGGCTGGTTCTTTTTTGTGTTTTCTTTCTGTCTTTTTTTTTTTTTATTGGGGTGACATCTGTTAGCAAGGATTACATAGGTTTCAGGCATACAATTCTACAGTGCATTGTTAACTTGATGTATAATAAGTTCACCACCTAATGTGACTTCTTTTTCCATCACCTTATATTTAGCTTCCCCCCCCACCCCCTCCCCTTTCTCCCCTCCCTAACCCACTCATCCCCAAATAAACATTAAACTATTGATTGTGTCCATGGGTTATTTGTTCATTTCTTTTTTTCTTTGCTTTCAGTTTTATATTCCGGATATGAGTGAAATCATGCAGTTTTTTGTTTTTTCTGTCTGGCTTATTTCACTTAGCATGATGATCTCCAGGTTCTTTTTTGTGTTTTCTATCTCCATTTTTATGTTTCCTAACTCTTTGTTGAAGTTCTTCTTGAGATCATTGAGCATCCTTATAACCAGCATTTGGAACTCTACATCTGGTAGACTGCTTGTCTCCATTTTGTTTAGTTCTTTTTCTGGGGCTTTGTTCTATGTTTATTTTGTTTATTTTTTCATTTGAACATGTTTCTTTGTATTCCCATTCTGGCTACCTCTCTGTGTTTGTTTCTGTGAATTAGGTAGAATTGCTATGCCTCCCAGTCTTAGCAGAGTGGCCTTATGTAGCATATATGGTATGGGGCTCAGTGGCACAATCTCCCTGTTCACCAGAACAGAGTGCTCCAAGTGTCTCCCTTGTGTGAGTTGTGTGTACCTACCTGCTATAATTGAGCCTGGCTTGTTATTTGCATGTCAATGAGACACTGACCTTCAGGATGATTTGTTGTGAGAAATGGCTATGACTACAGTGGAGAATCTGTGGTATAAGGACTGACCTACAGAACAAGGTTCCCTTAAGCAGGACTCTGGTGCCTGCCTAGTCTTCCCTTTCGGTATGTCATTCCTGGAGGTGACCAGGCAATGCTACAGCTTGGTTCAAAGCTGGCCACCAGGCATGCCAGCCCTGGGGTCTTCTAGGAAGAGGCCTGCTGCAGGTCCAGTTTAACCACACCCTGTGCTCTCCCTGGGGCAACATAGTATAAACCACAGAGTCATCTACAGATGGCCACCACCCATAGTGGGCTTGGAGGTAACTTGAAAGGCCAACCCTGGAACCTAGACTGGCTGTCACTAGTGCCAAGCTTAATTAAGGCTGCTCAGCCAGAGATATGGGACATGCTGAAGCCAGATGCTGCTTAGTTAGGTTTTGTGAACCTTTGAGGGATTTTATGAAAGTCTGCAGCTTGAGCTAAGATGGGTTATACAGAAAAGTCACTGGAAGTGGTTTGGATATGCCTGAACGTTGGATGGGGCAGGGTCTCACGGAATCACTAGGGTGGGGCTAATGAAGGGTGCTAACCAGTTTGATGAAGACTCAGGTATGGTGTCTGCCTGCATCTGTAAGGCTGGAAAGGGGAGTGCTCAATGAAGAAACAATGGCTTCTGCCTGTTCTTCCCTCCAGGAGAAAGCTGCCACTCCAGCCCTCATCTAGAAGCTATACAATTCAGTTTTCTCCTTTATGCTCCCAGAGACTTTCAAGCTGCTGCCCTAGTGCTGGAGCTCAGAGTGAGTAGATCCATCAGCAAGTAAGTCTGTACAAGGGCCATTTCAGAGGAGCATGTAGAACGGCGGACTCCCTAGTCTCACTCAGGTACAATCTCCACTGGTTTTCACAACCAGAAGTTATGGGGACTTCTCTGCCCAGTAGAGGAACCTTGGGCTGGGAAGCCTGTATGGGGCTGGGACCCCTAGTTCACCCAGGGGAGGACCTCCACACCTGAGATATCCCTTTTGATTTTTAATGGTCACATGTGGGTGTGGGACCAGCCCATTTTGTGTCTCAAAGTATCATACAGTTGTAGGGCAGTGGTTCCCAACGATTTCCCACTTGTGTACCTCTTTTAAACCCATTTCTATAAATTGTATCCCTTGTTTCCAAAACAGCTGTTTTTAAATATTGATGCCTTTGTTCAGTGCCTATCTTAATGTAAAATAGTGGAAATGAGGTAATAAATTAGGAAAGAAAAATGACTACACTAAAAGTACAAGTCACAGATTTAATTTTACAATATTTGTAACAGTTAAATATTGATAATGATGATCTACTATTTAATAAACTATTAATTTATTATTAATAATATTTATTTGTGTTGTCTGAAAAGTCTGTAATAATTGTAATGCAGATCACTAGTTGATTGTTTCATGGTTAGCGAGGTCATTGAGCTTGTTTTCATACATTTAGTTTCTTGAAATCAGGCTCAAAAGACACAAGATACAGTCTTAAATCCAGAGTTGTTAGGCTTGTTGCAATACTTATTTTTATGAAGATGTAAGAAGAAAAAACTCTGTCCACTAGTTCAGTATTAGTAAATGGCAAGAGGTATTTTGAGTGCCTTCTCACTGAGCTGTTCATGGTCTTCACTGACATCTACTCAGAAGGTAATAACATGCTTTTTTTTAAAAATCAGAATTTAAAAAAGAACGAGTTGAACGTTCAATTAACTGCCCTTTTTCACTAATTGATAGTTTAGGTTCTTTGAAGAATTCTTTATTGAAGATAATGCACTTACTTTTACTCAGTCAGTAACTAAACTGATCAAACAGTCGGGCTATAAAATTATTTATACATTTCAGGAAGTTCTAGAAATATTCCAACTGGATTGTTCTGAAACTGTGTGAAATGACTGTTAGAAGAGCTGTTTGAGGAAAGGGTTCATAGCTAAACCCTCATCAATCATTCACTAATGTGATCTAATGGGAATTCAAACTTAACATTTATTGTTCCATAACTAATTTTTTGCAATTTTTCACTTTACTTGTTTTTTTTACCAGTACTGATTATTTTTCGTGTATCCCTGCATGGCCCAGCACATACCCCCAGGGAGTACATGTACCACTGCTTGGCAACTGATGTTGTAGGACTTTGGTTCAGTTAGACTTCAGACAATTCACAGTGATGATTGTTCTGTAGTTTAATTGTAACTAATGTGGTCCTGAGAGGGGCTGAGCACAGCATTTACCTATTCTGCTGTCTTGACCAGAAATCTGATAATGGTTGAAATTTAAGATCAGTTTACCATTCTGAGTAGAACTGGTTCCATTGCATTTGAACAGAGTTCATGATTAGTATTTCAATCTTTGTGTTATTACTAAAATTTTCCATTTTCAAAAAAATGAATTAAAGAGTTGTAGAAATATGTATCACTAATGTTTCAATGAAAATAATTGGTAGTATAGGATCCTGATGTCTGATAATTACTTCACAGGTGGATGTCCTAGCTTGAGCAGTCAATAAACAGACTTAAGCATGGAGAGAGAGAAGAGAGAGTTGTACATTTTAAAACTAGTGTGAGGAGGTGGCTAATTAGATAATTTCATTTGTAGAGAAAAACCTCTGCCGATTCTATTTTAGGGCAGGAATCTATCAAGTAAGAATTTTTATCTACTTTCCAAATAACCTAAAAAACCACTTGCAATAGTTGTGCAAAGATGTTAATTGGAGTAGAGACAGATGAAAACAAATTATATAGCTATGAAAAGTGATTGGTTTAATAAATAATTGTAGAATCTTGTGCAGTGATTAAAAATGATGCTGTTCATTTCTATTTATGACATGACATGCTGTTAAACTTACCTATGAAATTAGCATATGAAATCAATATATACTAATAATTCATATCAGTGTTCCTTTTTGGAAAGGAACAATCTTCGTTTGCGAGAACACTTAGGATAGAAAGTGAGAGCTGGTGGAATGAATGGAGATAAATGAAGAATCAAAAAGGCTATTCCATGTGCTCTGCAGGGCAACATGGGAGTAGAGAAGAGTAGCAGGAATGAAAGTACAGAAGGTCAAGTGAGATGTGAGAAAGGGATTGTTTACAATTAAGGACGAGTGTAAATTCCTCACTAGTGTGTTTACCAAGGGTCGATTTGGAGACATTGATGTCTAATGTTTGATTTAAATGTTGGTGTTGCTGTGATGTAAATATGTCTTTTGTGTCCTGCTAAGTCTTCAGTAAAGTCTACTCTACTGCGGGATGCTTTGTGTAAAGTGGGCCTTTTTGTCAAAATAAAGAAGGACCTGAATTTGATATCAAACATGGAAGAAAATGTGTGAAGGCTGGAGGTTGGAGGGAGAGGTGGTCAGAAGAACACATGCATGGGTTCCCAATCCCAGGGGAGCACTCCATCTACATGGGAGATATCAAAGATCATTGCTATGCCAACCACCATGTATAGAATTCCCTATACTTCTGTCTGTTGCATCTTGGTGTTGGAGTCATACACAAAACAGTCAAGCAGTGGGTAGAACAACAATTCAAAGAAGAGACAGTGCAAGATAACCTTCAATGGTGAATGTTGGTTCCCCAATGTGGGGTAATTTGCCTACAAGTACCCCTCTCCTGGAAGGACACTTTTCTATAGATAGAGCAGTGGGGTTGGCCAGGTGCCATATGACACAAACTTAAGCAGAACAAATGAATATACATTGAGCTTGGGACAGGGAAAGAAATTCTTACACCGGGTGATAAGCTCAGCACAGAGTGTGAGGGCTCTTTATCTCTTGGTAAGAAAGTATTCCAGGTCCAAGGTCCAGTTTTATGCTGCCCAACGCGGGTTCGAAAGACTGTGCACTTGAGACTGCTTTTCTGTACACATAGATTACTCCAAAGAGTACTTTTCTGTACAATTTTGAGGATATACTCTAGCATTCACATATATTTATCAACATATTCACAAATATTAAAACATTGTACACCAATATGTAAATGGTGTTTGCTGGATTTGTTTTTTGTTGTAAATAGAGGTTTGATTTAATGTTTTGTATATTTTCACGTGTCTCATGAACTTTTTTTTTATAATAAACTTTCTTGCTCTTCAAATCAGAAACCAAAGATACTTATGTTTTGAAAAAGAAAATTTTTGCCTTGCTTCTAGAACAAAACTTAATTATGCAGAGGTTGAGCTCTGCAGATTATTTTTAAGAACAGAAATATCACAAAGTCACTTTATGCATTCTTTGTAAATTCTGCATAATATTTGATATGTAGTAGAAATGGTGTACATGTCAAGTTTTTTTTTTTCTTTTCTATTGTTGCTTTGCTGTAGATAGGTAAATTATAGCTTTGGAGGGTTTAATGAGGTAGATGATCCTGCTCTTTCAAGCTGTGCCTTTACTTATGGTGTCACCTTCTTTCTCTAGGATGTCCTGCTTCTCCTTTCTCATCCTTCTGAATATACTTTGATGTCACTCCTTCTTAGTAAAGTTGTGTGTAGCCTCCCCCTCAATTTAATTGCTTTGTCTCTGCCCCCATGGTGCTTTAAATATACCTAAAGTAAGTTCCTTCTTACCTTATTCCAAAATGGCTGTTTTCTCTACTAGAATTAATTCCACAAATTGCCCCTTTGCTCCTTGTGGAAAGACTATTGGTGTGCCCAAGATTTCTGTGAATCTCAAGTTCTCTTCTCGCCCTAATTTCCTGGCCATACTGAATTTGTCCTCTCACGTGTGCTCTCCCAAAATACAGCGGGTCCAGAGCTGTGTCTTTGTATCTCTTCTGCTTAGTATAGTGCCTGCAATAGGACAGTTGTTCAATTGTGTTTCCTGGATAATAATCACTGGGGTCCAGTGCTTAGCCTATGGAGCTCATCCTTACTTAGTCCAGTCATAGCTGTAAGACTGTTCCATTGCATGAACCCACCAAACAGGTTTAGAATAGGCTGTTAAGTATAAGAAGTATAAGCACATCACCAAAGAAATTAACTATAGTTACAGTATTGACGCTTTCGATAATTTATACTTGTTAAGACTGAGTATATGTGTTATACTATCCCCTGAGCATTGATATTTGTAAAAATTTGGTAGTTTCTCTTATCTCCCAAGTGTGAGATTCACTTTGCAACACATTCACGATTGTCCCATCTGTATTAAGTTTAACTTCAAAAATATTTGGGATCTGTTCTGTGTCCAACTCCCAAAGAAAAGTGCTCTGTTCTACTATCATCCATTATTATGATGTTTTCTGCAATGCACTTATACCATGTGTAACTAATATTTTAGAATTACAGAGAAGCATCTGCTTCTGTTTTAATGTCTTGATAAAAGTGTTGTAAATATTTTAGCTGTATAAGATCTCTTTTCTAAAGGAATCTGTTGTATTTCACCTGGAAACGATCTTAATTCTTAAATCCTTCACTCAGATGCTCCATCGAGTGGATAAAGTGCATAGCTTTTAATCAACTACTTTGTTAATTAGTAATGGGTAATATGTGGCTTTACATTTTCAAGAAGTGGTGTTAAAATTCCAAGATAAACAGTCTGCAGTATAACATCTACTTCTGTACCAGACAATTAACCTTTCAGAACATAGTTTTCATGTTCAGTTAATTACTCAAGGCTTGAAATTATATTTACAAGGCAGAAAGGAGTGCTTAGGCAAGGCCCGCAGAAAGAACTGACCACGCAGCCACGTGTCTTTATTTAGGGAGTCCTGTCTTTCCGAGAGCCACTGTCCAGTGATAGCCTTGTGACGCCCCTTTCGCTCAGTGATAATCACTTTAAACACGCTTGTGGGACCAGCTGGAGTGTTGCCCTTTCTCCATTAAGACGGATATTCCGGGGGGAACGGGGAGCAGTTAAGGATGTCGCCATTAACTCAGCTGGGTTATAATCAGTTTGTTGCTTTCAGGTGGGGGTGAAGGAGCAGAGGTTAATTTACTTTGCTTTTTCCCGGAAAACCTTAGTTTCAGAGAATGTTTGAGCTCAAAGTAGACATAGATATCACCTAGTTCAATATCTTTTATTTTGTGGATGAAAAAAAAAGAGTTTCATACATGTTAAACATGTAACTCTAGGAAAAAATAATGTCACCCTGGGTCTTAAGGATCTACACAAGATGAACACAAACTGCCATTTCACTTTTTGTAGAAGGACCGTTGGTGTGCCCCAGGTTTTTGTGAATTACCCAACTCACTTTTGGCCCTGCCTTTCCGCCCATACTGAATTTGATGCGGGGTCACACTGTCCTCTCACACGTGTGCCTCTAAATCACACAAATGTCAATCATTTCCCTTAATTTCTCCACAAAACAGTAGTTTCCCCAACCCTCTACCATTCAGTTTCCTTTGTCCCCAAATTCCTATTTGATGTTCAAGCAGAGAATTTTATTTCTTCTTGTACTTGCCTGCCTCCTCAAATGGCATATTGAGTTTTTGTTTTAATAGGCAACATTTCCTTGTGCACTAGAAGGTGTCAGATGTCAGCTATATGAGTATGTATATAGTGTAAAATTAATAGTAGTCGATAAATAAAAATATAAATAGAAATAAATGAATTTTAACAAGATTTTATTCTTGTGTGATTTTGCACGTAATGTTTGAGCTTTCCATTTAAAGGACTCTTACACACAGACTGTTTACTCCTCTCTCCATGTGTGGTACTTGTTTGGTAAAATACGACTCTCTGGCTCTGTGCCTGCCCCTGAACAATGGAGTGTGGCTGCAGGAAATTACCCGGCATGCTGAGTTATTTTTCATTAATTCATGCCTGTGTGGGCCCTCAGCATTGCCTGCAGTTGGACTTTTATTTCCTAGTCATTGACTCTTCCCCTCTCTGAGATGACTATTTCACGTTTCTCCTCTTCTCAAACCACCATTATTTCCTCCTTTCTTGTTCTCTTAGCTGATGAGTCTGCTTCCTATTTCACTGACATACAGCAAACATTTGAAGTGATAATCCCTCATTTTTCTACCACCCAATCAACCAGCCTATGTGCACCTGCACCCATAAACTCTGCTACCCCTATTGGTAATCTGGGTGGTAGTCCCTAGGGCCAGCCCTTCCACCTGAGCACTGTTGTATCCCCAGTGCTTAGAGTTGTGCTTGGTGTATAATGGGTTTGCAATAAATACTTGTAAATAAATGAATGAATGAATGACACTTTCTTTCATGGACATAGATTCAAAGTTTGTCCAACAAGTAAAAGGCTGAACTTTGTTTAAAACTGTTGCTTCTGTGATCTCTTCCTCACTGCACTGAGGCTTCCTCTCTGGGTTCAGGCTTGTTGTGGTGCCATAAAACTGAATTCTCACTGGGTACAACAGAAGTTCCCAGGACTGCACTAGCAGATGAGGATAGAACAAATATCATGACACTATCTCGGCTGTCAGAAATGTTTGCATTCTAGTGAAGAGAAGCATTATTTCTCATTCAAAAATGAGTTGACAGGTTTTGAGATATTTTGAGTTTTTCTGAGTTTGTTAATTAATTAAAATATCAAATGAAACAAGTAAAGATGAGTATTTTCCCTTTCTCTGATTGCCTTTTCTAATATTGATTTGGTTCGATGGATGTTTTTCTTTATAATGTGCTTATTGCTTATTTTTACCTGAATTCCAACTACTGCAGCTGTCTTCCCACTGTACTTTGCCCCATGATGTGTAATTATGTGGCCCCTTTTCCTGTAATTAAAGAAGTTAAAGAATTGATTATAATCATCACTCTCTGAGAAACAGCAGCAGAAATAAAATTACAGATAATAGTTTTTTTCTTTTTAACCAAACATGTCTAATACACTCATATTTTTTTTCAAGCAGATTTCAGGATTTATAGAATAGACCCTCTTACCCATCCCCAGGCGCTTTGGCAGAATGGTAAACTTTCTTGTTCAATAGATCATGTTCTTCAATACTTTTAAATGAGTTTTTTTTCCTTTTGGTTTTATGGTTCATAAATTTACACCCTTATAAAAATTTTTCTTATATCTTACCTGGCTCTTTTCCACAGAAATTTAAGCCTATGTTTTCATCAAATATAAGAGTAACCTCATTTATTTAATCCATCTGATTTTCTTTCTTTAGTCTAAAAAATTTCATTTCTCTGAAACTTTCCTTTTGGGCTTTTTCATAACTTTCTTTTCCTTATTACTTTTCTGTAAATATAACTATCAAATAGCAAAATATCCTTTTTCTATATTACATATATTTTTTTATTTGGGCCAAATACAGCAGATAAATTACCCTTCCCAAATACTTTTAAAGTAACGTTTACTTAAATGGCCTACAAGGAGTATTACAATGTCTAGGACATTCTGACTATACTAAAGGGCTTATAATTATGTAAGAAAAAGAAATTTAAACACCTAAATATAACCAAGAGAACAAATTTTGGAGCTAATTAATTGCTAACTTGTGAAGAACTGATTCTCTAAACTTACAGTCTTGTGGGAAGCTAATATAAGTACATAAAACATCATGAATTTTCAGTATTTGACTGTGTGCTGAGTTACGTGTTATGGAGTAGCTGAGCTTTTCACAGGAAGAAAGGATTAGGGTGGGCTTGGTAATTGGGAAAGTAATCCTGCCACAGGTGAGAGTTTGAGTTTAAAACAAGGACTAGAATTTGCCCAGGGAAAAGAGAGAAGGGAAGTTCCTGAGTCGGGACAAGGGGCTTAAGATTAACAAGCCATATAAGGATACTTGGAATTTTGACTAATATCTTCTGAGAAAGACAGAGCTATTCCTTGTATTAATCAGGGTTCTCTGGAGAAACAGAACCAATAGGATCTATCTATCTATCTATCTATCTATCTATCTATCTAATCTATCATCTATCTATCATCTATCTATCACCATGTATCTGTCTAAAGGTTTATTATAGGAATTCATTCACGGTGTTATGGAGGCCATGAACTGCTGTCTGTGAGCTGGTAGACCAGGAAGATCTGTGGTATAATTCAGTCTGAGTTGAAAAGCCTGAGAACCTGGGGAGTGGGGAGCCATGGTATAAATCCTGGTCCTAATTTTAAGGCCCAAGAACCAGGAGTGCTGATATCTGAGGGCAGGAGGAGATAGATTTCCCAGCTCAAGCAAAGAGCGCAAATTTACCCTCCTCCCCCTTTTTATTTTATTCAGGTTCTCAGGGATTAAATGAAGTTTACTTCATTAGTGAGGGTGTTCTTTAACTCAGTTTACCAATTCAAATGTTAATCATTTCTGGAAACACCCTCATAGACATTCCAGCTAACCGAGGGCATCCCTTAGCCTAGTCAAGTAGCCTCTTACAAGGAATCATCACACTCTTAGAAAGAGGAAATGTTTAGCTGATTTTTCCAAAAACAAATCCTTTCCTGATTATTATAAAGAATAATTGGGGCTTTTGGAGAACAAAACACTTGACTAATTCTTTAAGCTTACTTTTTTCATTTGTGGCTCTTTTCCAGCCATCTGTCCACACCCAACCTTAAACAGATGTATTTTAATATGTATTTTCTCTGGATACAGTAAAAATTATAATAAAAAATATAGCTCCAAGAACTTACTATGTGCTAGGAACTGTTTCACATGCTTTATAGTTGTGAACTCACTCAATCTTTCAGAACACCTTATGGCAAAAGTACTGCGATTTCTCCATTTTATGCATAAAGCAAGAGAGGCACAGAGAGGATATATGAGAGGTTGTTCAACATTATAGATGTGTAATCAGCAAAGCCAAGGTCTGAACCCTAGACCAGAGATTATGCTCTTAATCTTATTCAGAGCCTGTGTCCTGGACTTAGTCACTTAGACACTTCGGTGGAGCATCTGCAGAGTGCTAGACATTACAAGGCTAAACAATGATAAGGTATGGCTGTATTCTTCAAGTGCTGACAACTTTTTGCTAAATTATAATATAAGGGGTGAATTGATAGTCTTCAGCTGTTTAGGTGAGAGACAAGTAACGAGATGAGGAGGAGTCAACACGGTCTACACTGAGGTCCAGAGAGGAGTTGGGTGAATTCACTGGGATAGAAGAGAGCGTTATGGGCGGGGTACCGGTGGGAGTGCATATGCAGAGGTGGTACCCTACAAGTAGTTCCCTAAGGATGCCATAACCCACTACCACAAGCTTCGTGGTTTTAAACAACAGACATTTCTCCTTTCATAGTCGAGGAGACTAGAAGTCTGAAATCAAGGTGTAGGCAGGGCCTTGCTCTCTCCGAAGGTGTAGGAAAGAATCCTGCTTTGCCTCTGCCTAGTTTCTGGTGGCTCCTGGCATTCCCTGGGGTCCCTTGGTGTGTAGTTGCATCACTTCAAGCTCTGCCTCTGTCTTCACATGGCCCTCTTTCCTGTGCACCCGTGTATCTTCTCCTTTTCCTATAAGGACACCGGTCATTGTACTTAAGGCCCTTGCGAGTCCGGTATGGCTTCATCTTAACACAGTACATCCTCAAAGACCTTATTTCCAATAAGGTCACTCTCTGAGGTGAACATGCATTTTGAGGGGGAAACCAATTCAATCCACTGTAAGTGCTCACAGCACAGGCAATGGTGTAGGTACCTGGTCTTTGAGGAAAGGGAGTAAGTGGGGGAACCTTTGCGGGGAAGAAAATGTGAGTTGTACTTTAAACCACATGAGTTTGAAGTGACATTTTTGGATGTATTTCAATGCAATATGAAACAGCTTTATTTCCTTGGAAAGATTACCCATGTCTAGGTCTTGTAAAGCACTCGGCGAGTGCCATATAAATAATTAAGTAGGTTATTTTTCTGTTAAAATATACTTTCTTCTCTTTCATAAGTTTATACCCTGCAGCTCTTTTCCGTTCACCGCCTGCCTCCTCTTCTTCCTCATAATTAGCACTGACACAGAGCAGCCAAAATTACCAAGTGCCTGTTACATGTCCAGCACCATTCTAGGTCTTTACAGATAGACTTTATAGCAATCTGATGAAAACTACACTGTAACCATTTCACACGTGAGGAAACTGAGATGCTTTTTATTTCAATGCTGCATTTTAATAAAAATGAAATAATCTTGGGACATTTTACTTCATAATTAGAATTATAAATTTTAGTTACAATGTAACTACTTATTGTGCTACCGAGACAGTAATCAGATGGCTGGATACCTCTTATACTAGATAATTCTCAAAAGCCCAGGAAATACACTGCCTGGAAATAGGAGGGTCTCTTTGACTTAGATCACAAGACAAAATTCAGGGACTGCTGGAGCTTAAAAACACATATTATAAAATCAAGGATCTGTGATAGATCTGGTTTATCAGTTTATAAATTGTACCATGGATTTTATTTGGTGATTTAGTTACTGGGAGCTAGAACTACTGCTTGTTACACACATATATTCAGAAAATGTTACCTTTAGAACAGCTAATTTAAGGCTCTATTTCTCAAAATCTTACGTGAGGGATTCTAGAAAAGCAACTAAGAACAATAACATTTCAATCTCCTGATGTTCCACTGTGACTTGTTACATGAATCTGGGATTGTTGCCTAGACTTTCTGAGCATCAGTGACCTTATGAAGGTAATGAACATACAAGACTATTTCAAAAATTAAATTAAATTATATATGTATTTGCCTATAACAGAGTAAGTGCTAAATTTATTAACTGACATTTAGTAATGAATAAATAATACATATTTACTTTATTATTTATGAAATTATGTTTAATGGCTCTTTTTTAATGCTTGAGATTGTTTCAATTTCATTAGTTAGTAGAGGCATTTTAGCTCACTTTGCTTCACGTCACAAAATTAAATGTAAAATTCTTTCAAGTTTTAAGTGTAAACACTAGTGTAAGGACATATGAAAGCACTGACTCATATAATTGTTAAACTGAAACATACACATAACCCTTTTTATGGATTGCTAGCTAGCTAGACCTTTAAAATATGTAGTGCCCATAAGAGTTGGATGTAATTAAGTGATCAGGTATTTCTAAAAGTCTTTGAAAAGATGTCAATATTATTACTAGACTACTGAAGTTATTGCCATTTTAGGTAGCTTTTTGAACTCTGGTTTAAGTATTTAGTTGCTAATGATCCCACAAATTCCAAAATGATTTATTGTCTTCTGATTCAAATATGCTTATTCATAATTTTTAAAAGTAAGGTTTAGCCACTTTTATAAGTAGGAATTTTTGTATTTGATTTTATCTGCTGCAGTTTATCAAATTTATTGCGTATGCTTGCATCCTCTTGCAATTTCAAAATTTCCTTCTATTTGACAACCATGTAAGTATTTTAAATTAGATAATATTTTTATACCTTTTGTGCCTTTATGGAAAAGTGATTAATTCACAATTGGGTGCCTTAATGCTACCTACCCCAAGATGACTTATTACCCAAGTGATTAACTTAGTTCTCAGTATCTTGGGAATCAGAGGAAGTGAAATTCTGTTAGGTGATTTATTTTTATTTCTCTCAAAAAAACAATATGAAACTCATGGACATGTCTTGGATTAAAAAGCACAAGGCATTTACAGACAGAAGCTAGAAATCATTAGGGATAAACATCTGTTGAAACATTTATCTGAATTGTTACATTCTACCAAGATTTGGGCTTGTAGGGCTAGTTATAAAATTATCTACTTCTATATAATAAACTCAATGTAGACTATAAAAATGTGGTACATGGTTTAGGTTTTAAAGTTTTTATAGATCTTCATCCTCATATGTTACTAAGTATTATTTAAATTTAATATCTCATTTATAGGTCAAAGACTGAGTAAATTGTTTTTGGAGTTTGATATATAAAAATCAGTTGCTTTATGCTAATTTTGATTTTTAAAATATCTGATTATAGAACTGTAAATTACATATTTTTATACTTGTTTCGATTTGTTTGTGACACCATTATTGACATATTTTAGACCAATATATCCTTTTCATGAACACAACTGTAAAAAACTACAGTTAGATTTTAGGTTATTTAATAATTTGATCCATTTATAATAGAAAAATCCATTTAAAAATAAAACCGTCAAAATCAGCTTTCTAAGGAATGATGTTATATGTCATATCAATGAAAATGTGAAATCACTATACTTTTCCTTTATTTCAGCAAATATCCTAGGAGGTGAAAGAATGAGCATAACTCATTAATATGAGTTTGGATATGCAAGAGGTATTGCTTTTCTTGGCTTGGGTACAGGGGCTGGCGATAGCTGAGTTACTCTAAGTAGAAGACCTTTTTCTTCTTCTAAAAGGGTGGGTGAAGAGAAGAGCAAATAAGGGAAGTCGAGAGAGCAGACGGTAGAGAGCAGGTTTGAATCACGTGATGGGGTGCACGACAAGCATTTAGGAATGAGAACCCGCATTGAATTAAAACCTTCTGATGCTTTGAAGTATAACTTCTCCTTCTCTCCAGGCTTTCGTTAAAGACTGCAGTGTCGAAAGTCTTTTGCTTGTGTGTGTAAGTCAAGGAGAGGGACTAGAGGTGAAGTCATAGTTATTTGAGTTTCAATCAGTTCCTTCATTCAATTGAATTAATTAGAATGAAAGTATTTTCATTTTTTATCTCTTAAATTTTGAAATAAGAAATAATCACCAATGTGATAGCATTCCCAAATAAAATACTGTGATCTAATGTCATTTTTTAAGTGACACAGCATGATTTTAAGGTCTCCAAGGAATGCATCACAATGACAATATAGATCTATACACGGTGTTCATGGAGCTGGTCATCAGTACCCTGAAGGGTGGTGTGTGTCAAAGCCCAGAGCGGTGTTAACAGAGTTGAGTGCATATTTACTCAGTACCGTAATGATGGGAAAGTATGATCCATTGGTAATTCATGCACTGAATTTACGTCACTAAGGAGTCACTGACTGATTTATGGTGTGTACGGGGAATATGTGTCATAGAATATAGAAGTAAGGTATCCACTGCATATAGGGGCTGCAACCATTTGATTTGCCATCAAGCATTTAAAAAGAAAAGGATGTCAAGAGATTAATGGTATTAGTGGTGATATTAGGTTGCACAAAATGTTCTTTTATTTGCTTTTTAATGTATTAAACTACGATCACGAAATGTCTTGAAAATGGCTTAGTGGTAGTGAGGTAAACGTGCAGTGTAGTGAATTTATAATAGAATTATATTCTTTATGCAGAATCCAAGCATTTCTACTCCTTTTCAAAATGCAAATCTCAGGAGATTACAGTTAAAGACAATGTGATTGACCTAATCTCTCTGATGGTTTAACGTCATTCATGTTTTGTCTGAGGAATTTAATGCTTGTAATTGTAAACTCATGCAAGGTATCTTATATTTTAGTTCATGGTAAGTTTGTTTCATAGAATTCCAGTAGATGACTCAATGGGCGGTCTGAATAAGTAAAACATTAGTTATATGAATGCCTGTATATACATGTATGCACAAATATTTAAAACTGAATTAACAAAATGCCAGCTTTAATTTATATTATACAAAATGATTTCATTATAGTTTAGTTTTCTACTATTAAATAAAATATGCCATGTCATAATATGGTTTATGATCATTGAAAATATTTTTATGATTTTTGTGAAAAGACAACATACAGAAATACTCTAGAATACAACACTTACATTTATCATAATACTTGCTGTACAATTGTACAGAGGGATTAAAACTATCTGCACTATAAATTATTAGATAATTTATATCCAGTTCTTGTTAACCAAAGGTCAATGTTTATTATATCCAAGTTAATATTACTCATTTTTTCTGAAGCTAATTATATTTTTTGTTTCCATTAAGGGAACTACAGAATTTTGTTGATAATAAGGTTTATATTAGTTTGGACCTATGTATTGCTACAATTTAGTTTTGGAAGGAATGACTAGTAATAATTACAAATTATCAAGAGAAGCATATGTTTACACTGTAATGTATTAAAATGAGCATTGGCATTAGCTCAACAGGAATTTGAACAAATAATGTTCTATTAGGTGTTCAATACGCACGCCAACCACTCCGGAGAGGGCTAGGCAAGGGAGGGCCTGTGGGGGTGTGGGGGTGTGGAGGTGTGTGGGCGACACCCCGCCTTCTGAGAACCATTTCCCCCCAGGTGCCTCCCTCCTGAGGCGCCACTGCTGTCGCCTTTCAAGTATGTCAGCAAGCAAATGGCGTGAGACAGGTCTCATTCTGAAAGAATAACCTATATATTGTTTAGTTAAATATTATGTAATTATTACAAAATGAAGCAGAGCATCTTTCTGTGATTTCTGGAATTTTTTTTTTTTTTTTTTTTTTTTTTTTTTTTTTTTTTTTTTTTTTTTTT